>JAPYZA010005139.1:0-12552 GCA_030522685.1 Eupelmus azureus
CAGACTTTTTCAGGTTATGAATAAGTCAAATTGTAAAATTTAGTGCATATTTATATGGTAGGTAAAGTTTCTTTCATTAAGATTATAGAGAGAAAAAATAATAATGTCTATAATTGAATCTAATTTTTTTCCAGGTTTTAACTCAGTCCTGATACCTTAATGATTTACGCTTGATGGCTAAAGAGGTTGAGAGGTTGTAAACAGACTTGGTCTTCAAATGGTTGCATTATTGTTAAAAAGAACCAGACAACTCCCTTTCAATAGCAATTATTACTGAGCACAATTTAAATAATATCGTTTGACGTCAACTAGAGCCATGTAACCAGCCGCGAAAGGAAATACGATCTAGTACTGGATTTGCTCATGCAAATGTAAACTCTGTGCGAGATAATTTCTTTCAAATCAATAATTTGCTCCATAATAAAAATATATATGTAGTTGGTATTAATGAGTCTTGGCTTACTCCTGACATTCCGGATAATTTTATATCTATTGATTTGTATAATCTTATTCGCAACCATAGATACTTGTTTGCAAGCAATCCGAGTACTTCTAAAAAGAAAAACCTTCGTATATAGATTTAGGGTGGAAACGTCTTCGTTTATCTTAGAACTAGAATCTTATTCAAGGTGCTAGCCAAAGCTAATATCAAAGAAATAAATGTGACAGAGTTTCTTATCTGTGAACTCATTTTTGAGAATTATCAACGCGGTTTATTGGCCTCAGTTTATCGTAGACCGGGAAGTCTTGTTCTACATGACTTTTTCAAAATACGTCACCGTCACTATCATCGCTACTCTTGTTGTTTTTGGTGATTTAAATGCTGATCTACTGTGTCCAGAAGATTTTCGTTACTATTTTGACACAGGTTCGCTAAAAACCCTTATACAAGACTACGGTTATTATAATTCTCCTTTTGGTGCAACGCACCACTTTACCGCCTCTGGTACATGGCTCGATATAGTTCTCATTGATTCAGACAAATTACTGGCCTTTGAAAAGTCTGACGTTCCATTTATTTGTAATCATGATTATCTTGTAATTGATTATAAACGCCACTTGAAATACCGTCTGCACTTGGAATTTTTGTACCTTTTCTAATTATGTAAATAACGATCCTAATTCAGTTCTTTCGCAATTTCAAATGTCTGCATTAAATCTATTAGACACCCATGTTCCCCGTATTGAACGTAATATTGTTAAAACGCCAGCATCATGGTTCAATAAACCCTTACCTGATCGATGTAAAGCATGAGACAGATTGTATAACAAAGCTAAAAGTACGGAAAATGCTATTCTTTTAGCGCGTTATGAAGTCATACGCAAGCAATTAAAGTGCGAAATTGGTTTAGCTCGTGAGAATTTCTCTACTAATCAATTACAGAACACCGATAATTTATCTAAAAAATAGGTTTTGTTAGCCAAATTAGGCGCTACAGAAAACGCCACGATTCTTCTTTAAATTCATTTTTGGCTAACGAATTGAACTCTTTTTACGCTTCAGTTGCTACTGCATATCCTCTGTGTTCTTTAAATGATCTTGCAAGTATTCTTGACCGGCCACTTGATATTGATGTACCTGTATTTGATGTTGCCAAATTTTTTAACATTCAAGTCTTTCAAGCTGCTACGCAAACGTTATCTAAATGCAAAGGACGTAGTGTCGATGATCTCTCTTTATGCTGTTTTAAAAACTCTTTACCTGTTGTTTCTAAATACATGTCTGACATTTTCAATACTTCTCTTGATACTGGTATTTACCCCGATTTTTGGAAAAAAGCGCCAGTCATTTCGTTGAAAAAGGGGTGAAATTAAACTCACCTTTTGATACTAGATCAATAGCCAATTTGGCTCACTTTGCCAAGGTCTTTGACAAGCTTGTGACTACTCAGCTAATAGATTTTCTTGAAATTAACAATCGTCTCTCACCTTTTCAATCTGGTTTTTGAAAGCAGTACAGTATTCAATCTTCCCTTATCAAGATCACCGATGATATACGACGTGGCATAGATAACTAAATGGTGACACTATTAATTTTATTCGATTTCAAAAAGGCGTTTGGTTCTGTAAAGCACTCTACCCTGTTCAGCATTATGAAAAAACAAAATTGCCCAGATATTTATATCAAATGTTTCCACTCATATCTTTCAGGCAGGTCACAGTCTTTTATTGACTTTCGAGGTTTTAAAACTAAATATATTAAACTCTCTTCTGGTGTACCGCAGGGCTCAAACCCAGGATCGGTCGCCTTCTTCATCCTTATCAATGGTATAATTGACTGTTTGCAATATTATTCTGACTCATGCATGTTAATTTGCTGACGATTTTCAGATTTATCTTCAATGTAAACGTAGTATTTAGACAAAACCATTGGTTCGCTCAATATAGTTGCTGAAAATGTCTTAAATTGCACACATTTTTACCCCTCGTGCCAATTAAATGTAATCAGTATTAGCGCTACCTATTTCCTCGCTAATTCATTCAGCGCTAATCTTCTCGTTGTTAATCTTGAGTTGCAGAAATGGTACAAAAGTATGCACAAATATAGGATATATGAATCAGTACGAGTAATTACTCGCAATAAATATTATAAATTAAACAATAATGTACAATATATATAACGAAGAAATATTCAATAGGTCACTACATGGCCAGTGAATAATTTAAAATAAAAAACATATTCCTGGTCACTAACTTCTATGAGAGATAAAGCAAGAAAGCAACAATAATGGGATAAGAAAAATAAATAAATCTCTTCTCTACTATGCAAATTCTCTAAAATGAATAGGAAAACTTATTACTTTCTCTCTTGGTTAACCAGCGTTCACGCTTACTTACAACACAATTCTCGACAACTAAAATTAACTAACTATGGTGAGTCTCTCGGCGCTAATTTACAATTTCTAAGTTGTCTATGGTAGTGGAGCCAGAACTTGTTTCAACTGAAAGAAAATTCACTTAAAATTTCGTCAAAGAGAAATAAAATTCGAAATTCTAAATTATTATCAGGAATGTGTGTTCGGTAGATCACGATGATTCGCAAAATATCTCCACGTCTCACACGCAACGGAAACTCGACTACAGCGCTACACCAAACATTAAACTACACAAAATTCAGTCTAAAAAATGTCGACCTTGAAACTTTGGTATATGTTTTTAGGTTGTGACGGAGTATTTTTCCCCGATTTTACTCGCAGCATGAGGTTGTCTCTCGTCGAATTTTTCTTCAAAGGCGGACTACCTAGTTCGACGTCAAGGCAACAAATAGCGCCGTTTCTGTCCTGTCGCTTCTCGCTATCTCGCTATCTCTCCCTTGCGCAACAGGTGGTTTATATCACCTTATCACCACTTCAACAAGCTCAGTCAACCATATCTAACGTTGATTAACGCTGTCGATCGACTCCGTCTATCAATCTCCATTAAAATCGCAATTAATCTTCTATTTGGCTCCGCAAGCCCGCTCACCGCTCTCTGCGCTATCTATAATTTGCGCGCAATCCAGTTACCATACGCGCTATGCTGAGAAATTGCGATCGCAATTCTCAAGTGTCGTGCGTCATCAATGCGCTAACATATAGTGTGGAACTAGAAGTGCGCGAGCGTTTCGTTGCACGCCGACCCTATCGTCGAGGTATCGGCTCTCTCCTCTTTCTCAGCTCGACATGGCTGCCACGCGAGCAACAAGTGCTCGCACTTGCCGGGACGCTCTTCGCTCTGTTGCTGGTGCTCGCGGCTCATGACGTCACAAGCACGTTTCCCGCGACTCCTCGCGTTTCATCGTCGACTTCGTGTTCGAACGCACACAAGTCCCTGGGCCATCGTCTCGCGTTTTCGCGTGTGTTTTCTCGCTCTTGTGTGTGTACAAGGTGATTGTGATGATGTTAAGAAGGTGTGTTGGGGCGAAAGTCGTCGTATCTATCAGCCCAGCTCATCCTGACAACATGGATTTCCTCCTGAAAGTCGCCGTTTCTACAAGTGTTTCTCTCTTTCTCCTTCGTTCGTGACAGGTACGGCTGGGCTGACGGTGGCGTCTGCTGCTGCACGTCTGCCTGCCTTCAGACCGTTCACCTTGAAACACGTAAGTATTTGCAAATCAGTTATTTATTTAAGTATTTCTCGGATTTGGGCATCGGGAGCGTCGGCCGAGATTCGTGCTCGGTCGATGCACAAAAGCAGAGATTTATGTAAGGCTCGCCGCCTCACAAAGGATAGATAATTAATTGGTTTAGAAACACTAAGTGAATGATAGGTAATTAATTGGGTTAGAAACATCAACTGGATGAAAAATTCGATGTTATTTTGAGGGAGGCTCAAATCAGGAGTGGGGAGAGAGAGCTGAGGATGTTCCGAGGGTGGAGCTAAGGGGGCCTGAGAAGGGGGTTGCAAGCAGGGCGACTCTCCTCCAATTTTTGTTTCCGTTATGTACCGTCCACAAGACGTATCCCTTTCAAAAAAAAAACACTGAATTCGTTAAATTCTGCAAACGATTAATACGGCCCACTGTGGATTACAACCATGTAATTATTATGGGCGATCTGAACGTCGATCTTCTAAAAGATAAAACAGAAGCCAATACTATACGCAAACTTGCTGACAATCTCTACCTTCAAATCATCCAGCATGGTCCTCCACACGAACATAGTCCCCTAGTATCCAGCACATGGATCGATGTTATGTTAGTTGAAATGAATTACCCTGTACTCGAATTTGTCAACCACCCTGCGACGTGGCACTGTCACCATAATATTCTCAGCCTGTCGATTGGAGTGCAGACTCAGAAGCTGGCCAGTGATACTTTTGCTTACCGTGATTTTAAGAACATTAATAATGACGACCTGGTCAGCTTCCTGGGGGGCTATGATTCGACACTGTTTGAAGTTGACATTACTGACGTGGTCGCTGCTCTCAACCAGCATAGCGTCAATCTAATGGAGGCCATAAAGACACTAGCGCCGCTGAAGACCATTACTCCGCGCAAGGGTAGACTTACTTGGATTGACGCTGCGAAGGCAGAGAGTGCGAAGACTTCATACTACCGCAGTAGATTATTTGAAGCGCTGGGCAAAAATAGAGTATGGGAGGAGTTGCGAATCTTGAGACTCCTGCGTAGAAATGGTGAGGGGTTGAATGGCTTTGCGTCAGAGGACCTCAATGTGCACTTTGATGGTGTATCTCAGTCGGGAGTTGATGAGTGTGCTCTTGTGGAGGAGATCATTGCTGGGCCTCCGAGGAGGGGTTCGCTTTTGCTGAGGTGGGTCTCAGTGACGTCATTCTCTCGTTGAGCCACTTTACCTCTCAGGCTCGTGGCGAAGATGGTATACCGCAAAGTGTAGTAATTGGGTCTCTGCCTGTCATAGGCAATCTTACATTGTTTCCCTTAATAAGTGCCCGGCCCTTTCATCACCATCTAACTTTCACCCGATAGCTCTACTGTGCTTTCTCCCAAAGATGCTGAAGAAGATAGTCCACAAGCAGATATCTAAATTTTTCGATAATTCGGGGGCTGTTGATCCGCTTCAGATAGGTTTCAGACGATTCCACTCTACTGAGACATATCTACTCAAGGAGACGGAGGACATTAGACATGAAATTAGCAAGAGAATGTGTCACGGATGGCGCGTAAGAAGAAAAATGCACGCGTCATCACGTTGACGATATGAGGACGACTCGAAAAGAAATATGTACAAGCATCGGTAGCTTAGTGGGAAGAGCATCCATCGCGAAAATGGGAGGTCCTGGGTTCAATTCCCAGCCGAGTAAAGCCGTGCCCTTTTTTCGAGTCCTCCTCTCCTCTCTAATTTTTCATCGATTTATCGAATATAAATTCATTACAGAATGATTACAACCCTTCTACTTTTTGACTTTTCCAAGGCTTTTGATATGGTCTCACCTGTACGTGTACGTGCCTTTCTCTGATGCAGTGACGAGCCTAGGTGTTGTATTGGATTGCGGTATGACTTGGAGGCCACATGTTAACCATGTGGCAAAGAAATTTAACAAAGTTCTATACAGTTTACGTTTTTTCCGCAGATACACCACTGAGGCTCTACGTAAGCGACTGGCGATAGCTCGGCTTTTTCCGCAGTTAGACTACTGCTCGGTTATTATTTTAAATGCAAACCTTGAACTCAGACGAAGACTGCAGTTCATGTAGAATCTGTGTGTTTGGTACGTTTACGATGTTAGAATGGATGATCGCATCACACTGCACAGGAAAAAATTAGGTTGGCTACGAACTGATACCAGACGTCAATATTTTATATTATTGCACATGTATAAGTTGCTTAGAATAGGCCAACCTACATATCTTGCAACACTCTTCGAAAGACATGTGCCTAGGGGTCCTCTGCGGGGTGATGTTAGAGAGCTCAGGGTTCCACTGACTGATTCTGGCTTCAGATCATATCATGTTCAGGGAGCTGTCTTGTAAAACTCTCTTCCGTCCACCATTAGATTTTTACCATCCTTATCTACTTTCAAACGAGCAGTGAGACGGCATTTCTCGGAACTAGACTGACTAACTCAGTGTCTATGTTTATTAATTTATTATCTGTGTCCTTTTCTTTATCCGTCTCTCTCGTCTTATCGTCCTCTATATTGTGTCCCCGTCCTAATTTATTCTTTTTAGTATTTTAAGCGGGGAGTGCCTGTATTTAATGTGCGAATGATTGGCGTGAATGAGGGCTGAAGCAAGTGTGCGGGAATCGAACTGTGATATTTCGTGGGGTGTTGTACAATATTTATACTATGATCTAACCTCAGAGACTAATTTTATTTTTTATTTTTATTTTTACTTCTTAGTTGACTTAGTAATTTTTACTATTTGCTACTTTTAATCTGTATATACATACATAGGTTAAGTTTTATACTTTCACCTGGGTTAGTTTTTTATATGTTTTTAGACATGGTCGTTCAGATCAGAAGTTTTTACTAATGTATTTAACCAAATAAATGTTTTACATGCCTTTTTATAAGTTAGGACTCCTTTTATGTGTCTTGACTGATAGATTTATTCCAAATTATATTATATGTAAATAGATTTATTAAGCAAATTATTTTATGACAGTAAAACTGGTTAATGTACTTAGTACCTAAATTGTATCTGACATTCCTTTGTACTAATGAAGTATGTAATAAATACATCTATCTATCTATCTATCTATCTAATCGAGTACAAGAAATTAAAAAAAATATATTAAAATTTTTCTACATTTTTGCAGCAATTTTCGTTTTAACCATTTTTACGATAGGGTTAACCCAGTTTAAGAAAAAAATTCATAAAGATTGACAAATTAAAAAAAAATGAATAAAATCATGGTTCTTGACCTTGTCATAACTTTGAAACTACTGAAGATCCAGATTTGAAATGTTTTTTGGGTACTTATAATACCTAATAGAACCATTTTAATAAGTTTTAGAAATTTTTAGTTTGCCAAAATTTTATTGCTCACCCACCTGATGTGAAATCTCCCATGTATATAAATGTGTATATGTATTACACAATATGTCTACGATTTACCGTGATACGGCGCTACCATTTGCGCCGCAGCTTATTTAAATATTGAATCTTTCCGATTGACCCACTTTTCTGTTCAAAAGTGTGGCCACAGTTAAGTCAGGAATAAAGCACTATATGCAACACAGTAAAGTCGCTCATTCCGTTAGGTGATTGCTGCTCTCGCTTCGCACGGGCAGCAAACCAACCTGCTGGAATAATTTGCAACTTTACTGCCTTGTTGTATAATGTACTATTATCTATCATAACCATGGGATATGAATTTATAAATTATTTGGTTTCTTAAGATTATATATAACGTATTGTGTATGCAAGATCTAGTTTTATCATCTTGCATATATTTCAGATGTCAGTAACTACTTTAGTAATTTTCTATGAATAATAAATTTCTTATTTATTAGACTATAAATTACATGTATTAATCTACTAGTATCTTATTAACTCCTTTATTGTTTAACTGAATCTTACTTATTATTTCAGTATCACTTGGTAGTTCTCGTTCAGCTACTCCAGCTTTTTCGTCACCCACTGGTCAGTCTTCAGTGAGCCCTTGTATAAATGTTTCTCCTATCTCATCACTTGGGCTGAATCAAAATAATGTTTTTATGCCAATATCTAATCCTGGGCAGAATGCTGCATCCATAGTATCACCTAATGTTCACAAGTGGAAGCAATCTCCAACTCAAACTAACTTTTTTATACAATATAATGATCAGCCAGTTATTAAACCAGAACCGAATCGCATGGCGTGTTCGCGTCGACAATCACCGTTACTTTCAAATCCTTTAAATGCCAGTACTAGTGTAATAAGAATTTCACCAGTAAGTAGACGGTCGGTGAAGAGCAATACTAATTCAGATATTTCATGGATAGAAGAAAATGAATTATCAAAACATTATGCGATGGATTCTTCAGTGCATGAACAGCATATTATTTTTCAGAATGCTTTAACGCCAACTCAAAACTATTCCTTTATTTCTGATGATTCTAACTTACGTCAATCTCATTATCCTCAATTCCCACGATCACCGCATAGTCATCGAAAATTGCAAAACGAACATAGCGATGAATCTATTCATTTTACCCAATTACCTACATCAAACGTTAACCAGTCCTCTGTTTATATAACAAATCGGCAATCAGAAACTAATTTTTTGGTTATTAAAAGTAATTCAAATTCATCACCATGTCATGAAGTAGTGACAAAAAATGATAAAATTGATGAAACTACAGAGCAATATCTTCCTTCTCAATCAGAAACATATCACACAAAGAATCAGTGCATACAACCATCTCCAATTTATCTACCAGAGCGATCTTCAGATGTTCCTACTACAGTATTACAATCAACGATAAATAATCCGGAAGATCAGGTAATCATAAAAAATTCACAATATTTTATTTGATTGAAAAATTAATTCTTCCTTGGATATTTGCATTTCTTAAAATAAGTTTTCAATTGCTTTGAATCATAACAATTTTTTTTTTGAGAAATCTAAGTTTTATTTTTATTTTATAAAAGAGATTCAGTTTATTTTATTGTTATATTATTAATTTTTATTTAATAAAAGGAAGTAGTGACAAAATACACCTCCAGCCACCGCGAACTTTATAGAACATTCCAAAAATACCATTTTAGGGATTACATAGTAATTTTTTAAAAATAGGTACTTCTATTTCTCCAAGTTTACTGAAACTAAATTTGAAGTCAATTTCAACTCATGCTCCTCCAATGTTTCTTAAATTGTAAAAAACTATTAAAACGATGTTTTAATGGGTAACAAATAGTCTTCGAGAGAAGAAACGATTATAATATGGGTGTAGAAACGATTGGATTCACAGGATCTCGAATCTGGTGTCAGTTTCATCCAATCGTACCTTAAGCTACCATAACCTTTAAAAAAATGCTTCTCGAACGCCGTTTTAGAGAACACTCCGGTGTAGAAAATCTTTGTAACATGGATTAATTATTTATTTAAGTTTTTCAATCCGAGTCCGACTTCATTTTGCCTCATTAGAACATCAATTGTTTCTTTAATGTGGTCAAGTCTGGCTATTTATCATCAAAATTACAAGTTTTAGTGTAGTTTAACGGTTTATTAAAAAATGTGGTGAAGGTAATTTTTTTAAGCGACATCGCTACATTTTCTGGATTTTTTCGGTTATTATTCACTATTTTCAAATTTTATTGAAAAATATAATATAATTTTATTTTATTTTACAAAAAAATGAATATAATTTTTTCGGCTATACAGTTTTAGCATTTCAGTACACACACACACACCTGTGCCAACATGACCTATACATTACAAATAACCGTCACAATCGCGAATCAGGTAGGCATCGTGTACAAAGCAGCCTTTAATGATGTTGCAAGCGAGGCGCTCATTGACAACATTATTTACAATCGTTCAAAGAGATTAGCGCACAAAGTACGGCAGATATAATCTTAGCTAGAGCTGCATAGAAGCACTTTATAAAATGTATCCAGTTTATAATTTGCTATTGTTTATATACTAAAATGAGTAGATTTAAACTGAATTTAAAAATCAAAATAAAAGATTTATTCATATAATTCTATATAGGAGAATAAAACATGAGCAAAAGGTAAGGTTATTTCATAATCATTTTTTTCAATTCCCATTTACATAAAGCATAAAAATACATCTATTATACATTCAGTTCGTAAATAAGTCAATTAAAAACTTTTTACGGCATTATATTTACTTTTTATTTGATGTATATAATATAAAATACTGTGAAGAAATTCTAAGAAGTCATTTAAAATAATTGAAATTAAAATATTATTAAACTTTATCCTAAGTATTGAATGCTGCGGATTTAACTTTTCCTACATCAGATTTTTCGCACACGTACGCCTGCATATTCGTACTTTTTCTGAAAATTTTGCGTACACACACACACACACATGTATATACTAGGGAGACTTCGCGCGCCAACACCCTCCCCCCTGTTTACATGACCAAATGTTCTTAAAATAAAAAGTTAATTTTTATATTATATCAAAATAAACTATGATATGTATTGGAAGGTTTATTTTTTTAGTACTTTAAAACTCTAAAATATATAATATACAGATATGAAAGAATAATAATTAATAGTATCGTTTCTACATCACCTTGCGCTGTATTCCAGTGCGATTTTATCAGTGGTTTCCCCAAATTTTCTTTACTTAATAGAAAGAAATAAATATTTTTTTTCAACACGTGCATGAAAAAGGCCCTTTTTCGTGCATCAGAAATGAACGGAAAGTTGAATATTTCTCTCCCGCTGCATAGAAATATTCAACTTTCCGTTCATTTCGAATTTTCTGAGAAAAATTTACCCTCCCGCCTCTCGAAAATAGTCAAAATTTTGCAAATTAATGTATTGATAATTTTCAAATTTTTTTGTAAATCTTTTTTTGAAAAAATTTCAAAATTTTGAAAAACTTCGCAAATTTGGAAAAAGTTTAAAAACTTTGATAAAATTTGAAAGAATTTGATAAAATTCAATTTTGAAAAAATTCAAAAATTTTGAAAAAATTTGAAAATTTTGGAAAAATTCGAAAATTTTGAAAACATTTAAAACTTTTGAAAACATTTAAAACTTTTGAAAATTTGAAAAAATAAAACAAAAATATTGAAAAACATAAATTATTATTGAAATAATACACACTGTGAAGCCGGCGATTTTTCATCCTTTTTCTGTGCACAAAAAAGGGCCTCTGCATGCTCTTGTTAAAAAAGCACAGGGTTTAACAAGGAAGAAAGTGACTTTTTCAGACTCGGATGATGTTTTGAGCACTCGTGTCCGTCTCGGGTACCGAAGGCGACCTCGGCTCTCACTCGTGCTCGAAAATCATCCTCGCTAGAAAAAGCCAACTTTCCTCCATAGTTGAAGAATATACTATTACCGATTATGCAAATTATAAAGTTTTTTGATTTATAAAAATAATATATAGCAGAATTTCATTACGTACTAAATATAAGAACATTTCTTATCAATCCAATCACATAAAAACTACAAATATGATAAATAAATATTCAAATAGATATCAAAATATAAAAGAATATAGTTCTCTACAGCTGCAAGACCCTGTATAATTTAAAACCCATATAAAAGAAAAACAAATATATAAAACTCCAAATTTCACCCTCTAAAATAACGTGTATTTTCGGATATAAAAGAAGATATTCCGTAAATAAGGCATGAATATCGCAAAATATTATGTAAATGACGTCAAATCGAGGAAAATAACAGAAGAATATCGAAAAATTACGTAAAAAAGTGAAAAAATAACGTAAAAAATTAAAATCTTCTAAATCAACGGTTACTTTTAAAGACATATGGGGATTCTAAATAAATTAAGCACAAATATAGCACAATATTATGGAACCGGCATTAAATCGAGGAAAATAAGGTATAAATGACGAAAAATAAGGTAAAAAAGTGAAAAATTAATGTAAAACCCTCTAAAATATCGGCTAGTTTTAAAGTGATAAAGGGAAATTTTCGATGAATAAGGCATAAATATCGCAAGATGTCATGGAAACGACGTCAAATGGAGGAAAATGATGTAAAAATTTCAAAATATAACGTAAAAAATAGAAAAATAACGTAAAATCCTCTAAAATACCGTAGAAATGTAAAAAAAATTTAATGCTCTCTAAAATAACGACTATTTTTGGTGATAAAGGTGAATCACTGATAAATCAGGCTTAAGTATTGGAAAATGTCAAAAAATGACGTAAAATCGAGGAAAAAAAATCATAAGAATATAAAAAAATAACGTAAAAGAGTGGAAAAATTACGTAACACCCCTCAAAATAACGGCTACTTCCGGAGATAAAAGGGGGGTCCTGGATTCTTATACACGGCGGCGGCGATGGCGAAATATCTTTATAATTTAGACAGACAGATAGATAGATAGATATGATTTATATTGCAATTGTTGTAGTGGCGGATCGCCTATAACAAAGTTATACCCATTTCTTGGGCTACTATAAATGTAAATATATATATATATATATATA
>JAPYZA010005140.1:0-14862 GCA_030522685.1 Eupelmus azureus
ACCTACCCAAGTTAACGGGCACAACCGGAATTGTGCTCTTCAATGTCACATGATAAATTTAGAATTTTTTTATGATACTAAAATAACGAATAAAATATTCTGGTACAGGTAAACGCAATTACGTTCTTCAAGTGATTTTAACAGTAGTGTTAAATTAAAATGGAGTATTTCATCCACTGCCAATTTTGAAAAAATATAAAAAAATTGTATGAACCTTAGAAATTATTTAAACATATACGTATACCATTTCCATACATACACACCTTATAATAAGTCTACATTTTACTCTGTATATCAAATAGAGCAAATTAAAAACAAATGAATGCGTACTCAAACCCATATGCACATTTCAAAAAGAAAAATGAATATTCAGACTTTAAAATCCTTCAGCACTATTGCAAATTTGATTCTTTTACCATTCATTTCTCTTTCTACGTAAACCTTTCACTCGCATCCATTTCACTCACAAAAGATATCGCGGCGAAACATCGTGAAAAGCCCCATTCACCATTAAAATCAGCTCCCTCAATCCACTGAATCCCTATTTTCGCGCAACTTCCGTCATATTCCTCCCGTCGTACATTCGACACCTTCGGAAACTCATAAAAGCCCTGAAAGCGAATCCCCGCCTTTCACACTCTCTCACTTTTTCTCCGCAAAAAAAAAAGCTGACGCCTCAATACAAAATGGGGTTACGAGCGCGTAAGATGCCACGTCGCATAAGTGGCAAATCATCCGCGAGAGGAGGCTCGATATCTCGGTTACGCGTCATCGCGCGCAAGCTTGGAAATCAATTCCAGCAGCCGGAGGGCTTTTAATCAGCCGGCGTGGCGGCGGCCTTTCATTTCCTCTGTTGGTTCATCCCGACAAAAATAAAAACAGTCGCGCCCGCGAGAAACAAAATGGAAATATCGCGGGTGACGGTTGACGAGGCGGCTTCGCTGCTGTGATTACCTTTTGAGAGGGTCATGCTTGATGGGGAGGAGGAAAGATTTATTTGAATGTTTTATAAACGAGTTTTCGATGAAAATACGGAACGATTCATTTTTAAAATGCAGGGAGGATGATGGGCTTTGGGCCGTTGACGGATGGCGAGGAGGACGGTTTAATAGCTTTTTTATTCACACTCGGTTTGTTTTATTGAAAATATTTTTTGAGACTTTCTCACATTCATGAGAATACTGGGGAATCGAAAGTATACTATCGTCAAACATTCGATACTACGAGGGCTACATTTGGTGATTTTATGTTTTATTGATACAAAATATACTAACTATATATTCTTATATAATGGAATGGTTATGATAATAATAACAATAATAACAATAATTAATTATTGCACAAACGTTCAATAAATTTCAAATATTTAAGACATTTATTGAGTCCTTATAAGAGATTTGTCCATCTTTGCTTGATGTCAATCATTTATTTATTATTTATTTATTAATTCATTTATTTTGAATATTTAATTACAATTTTTATATTAAAAGATTAGTTTGTTTACCAACATAATCTTTCTAAAAGTTTATATGCATTCATATTAATAAAAGTGTCCTCTTATAGCAAAATATCAATCTTCCAGACCAACAAAATCAGAAAAAAATACACCCAGAACGCATTACATACGCATAATCTACGGTCCTTTCCCTTGATTAAATCGAATTCGGGCGCCGTCGATAAAGGATTCACCCGGACCATATCGTCTAGTTGTGCCCGGGCAGTCGCGCGCTCGATCAAACAAATACGACCATTGCACGGCGAAGGAGGAAAATCGAATGGAGATAAAGCGAGGGAAGTCAGGGTAGAGAGCTTTTCCAAGCCCCCAGGGCTGCGTACACTTGCACACCGCACTTATCCGTTACACTCTCGGCAAGGCAATTTCAATCTAATAATTTATATTCCGTACGAGGAGACTGGATCTTGGACACAAAGGAAAGCGATTCGAAGCCATTGCTCCGAGCGTGGGAGGTAATTGGACACCTAGAATTTTTCCTTTTCTTTCGCCAGGCCAAGGCTGCTGCATATTGAATTTTTCAGCTCCTATTCTATGCGATCCGGGAAGGGAAAATCGACAGGTACATGAGGGTATTGAAAAAGGCTGTTAACGTCGGTGGAATAAGTAATGCGACAGATGAATGAATGGGTCGTTGATTGGCTCATTAATTCATTTTACGATCTCAGGATTGGTACAGAAATTTTCGAATCAACCCTCGTGCGGGTACTTTTCGATAGATTAATTGAGATTGGATAATCTAGTTCCAATTAAAGTAACAATATAAGTTCGCTAAAGTGACTTTCCAGTTTAATGGAGTTTGGTCTAGTTTTGGCTCTGGAGAGCCAAGACGCATTGAACTGGGCGTAAAGTATTGAGACCAGTATAACAAATTATGGCTGTCTTTATTAGACTGGATTGATACAAAAGCTCTTTTTGTCAGAAGATCCAACCCAAGAAAATCATTTCTTCGAAGAATATAACATGATCAAAGAAAATACATCAACTAAATTCGCACTACCACATTTGCCAGCATCACTTTACCAGCAAGACGGTCGCCAGGAAGAGCAAACATTAATAAAGTGTCCAAAACGTCAGATAGCTGCGATGAATCACGCGCCCAAAAAAACGAACCAGCAAAAAAAAGAAGAGTACAAGTTCTATGTGTCCAGACCTGTTGCGATATCCGTACATCGTAAAACACAGAGAAACATAGAGAGTAGGACGATTCATGATGGTCGCTAAGGGCACCCCCCGCATCGAAAACTCAGAGGGGGCGACACGCGTGGTTTGGCCCGTTAAGCCTAAGTATCATCGTACGTCAAGGCAAACTAGTCGGCCACGGTCTGACTAAATCGAGGGGTGATATTGGAGGATGTGCGGTGCGCGCTTTTTTGCGGGAAATTTCACTCATCTTGAAGGGTGTGACTAATCGGTACAATCCGCATGAAGATCGAACAGTGTATTATTACATTTTATAGATATATAGATAACAGAAACAAAGATTTTTGAGAAATTTTTTCAATATTTTTTTACGTAATTAGCTCGTTCAAATCATATATTATTCAAGAAAAGAGTTCTAACTATTCAATGTAATATACTAAATGGATTTGTCCGATTCACTTTAATTAGAGAATAAAAATAATTGTCTGTTTTCAATAATTTGATAAAAATTTTAAAATGATTTCATCGTATTGCATGCATTACTAGATATACAGTGATAAACTAAAAAAAAATATGCTGTTATGGTCATTATTATAAAAAATCCTAAGAACAGAAACGTTACTGAAATCCTAATAATACATATGAAACAGTTTGACAGCTTAATAACTTATCCTTCACCGCATCGACAACAACTTCACACTCTCTCAGCATATATTCCATAAATATGTATAGGATCCACACGAACACGTGCATAATTATTTTCCTCACGTCGCATTCTCGCACGAACGAAAATTATCCTCCGGCGACATATCGCGAGTGGATAAAACCACCCCCCGTTTACGACGGCTGAGGCTTAAAAAAGGGACGAGCGAGGGTCAAGCTCGGAGCTTTAATCCGCACTTTCGAGCCTGGTCCATCGAGGGTTTTAGCTGGACCACCCGCATGCGGGAGGCTCTCCTTCCTTTCTCATCGCCAACGTGCAAAGATCCATTTTTCACGCGAGAGCCTAGCCCCCTTTTTTACGCTTGAGGATATACCAACTCAAAAAAAGAGAGACGACTCTGAACTTCGGAATACGGTATAAGGTAGAATATGTATGTGTGAGAGTGGAAAAAGGAAGAGGAGTCTTATTATTGATTGAAACATATTTCGCGTATTTTACGATACGGTAGCATACGTACTCAAGAAAAAAGTCGATGCTTGTTAAAAATTGTAAAGATAAATATGTATATAAGTATATTACATATAAAATATGTGTTAATGCTTTTATGATTTCATAGATTTTTGCTGTCTTTCGTTTTTTATACTATGCATAACGCATCAACGTATTAACGTATCGTATCGTTCGTATTTCATATTTCGTATTTCATTAATGAAATATCAACGATCCAGTGGAACTTATTACATTGTGAAAACTCTCCCATACAATACTAAATTTTCTCGCAATTAAAAATGTCTTGGCACAATTTCGAAAAGCTGGACCTACTCTTCCGCTAGCAGCAGCAACTTCGAAAATTCCACATTGGTTCTCCCTCTACGGCACTTGTCTGCGTACCTGCAGCCTTACAGCGGCGTGCAGCGGCAGCAGCAAGCCGCTCTAATTAAGGCTATAAAGCAGCGCTAACGAGTGTTTCTAAGCAATTAATTTGCCGTCGACTGCGCTCGCGCGCGCGCAAAACTGCATCGCGCGAACTTGGGCCATTTGGCCTGCGTCCGAAGTGTCCCCCCGCGGGCCTCGATATAGGCTAAATCTTCGTCGAAAACTACACACCCACTCCTACGGTCTAATCTGCCTTAATCGCCGAACAATGGGCTTGCTTTATGCGCCAGCAGCGCTGAAAGAGGTAAGGAAGGAGAAACTCCGAGAGGAGATGCCCAAGGAGAGAGGAGTAAATGTGTATTTGAGGATCGAGTTCGTTAATGGATCTGAGTGGGCGTCGTCGTCTCGCATGACTTTGGCGAAACTAAGCTCTGTGTGCACTCGCGGACACTTGAGAGGTAAGGAGATGACAGGGGACTCGATGGGGACGAAGCTGTGTGTGTGTGTGTGCATGTGTGTGGCTGGGAGATGTGCACCTAGTCGATATGCGCTTTTAGCAGTCGAGGTTAGATTATCGTTGATGTGAAGATCCTTTGAAGGCTAAAGTTGAATTTAGTCTTATTGTTTGAAAGAGACAAATTTTAGTTAAATATGGATTGATCCTCTAGTACAGATGATCTCTAATATCATATAGTATTGTTAATTTATTAAATTCAAATGAATATTTTTATCTACCACAAAAAGTTAATTATACAATAAAAGTAATTAACATTTTGAATCACAATAATCATATATTGTATTATATGCATTCATTCGACCGTATTCCATTACACGTCACTTACATTATATATTCATCAGCCTCTATTAACTGAACTAGTTTCAAGTTTGAGAAATAAGTTAGCCAGCCATCAGCGAACAATTTGCCCCTCTGATCCTAAACTAGTCTGCATTCAATCCAATTGTCCATCCGTTAATTCTCATATTACAGCGCTATTTCATCCTCCTGCCTTCCTCTCGCAACAAAGCACTCACAAGAACAATCGAAACAATTACAATAGCCATATTGGCAGAGGCGAGCGAGAGCGCAACAGAGAAGGATGAGCCGCTCCATTCGAAAATAACGAAAGCTGTCGATCTCCGGTCTCTCTCGCTCGACAAAGAGAGATGAAGCTCTGCGTTGAAAGAGCGAAAGAGATGGATATTGGGCAGCGCGCGCATGTGTGCGTTGACCACACATGGCGAGGCTTGATTAAGCGTCCAACGACCGCAGACTCGTGTACCAATATGTCACACACTCGAGCGAGGCACGCTAGGCCCATATCTCTCGAGCACCTTTTTCCCATCTCTTTTAGCCTGGTATGCAATGTGCGCTACTGCGAGCGAACGGATGAGCGACGGATAGCAAATAGCCGGAGAAGAAAACGAGCTGCTGATCGAGCGTGCGGCTGCCGGTGCTGCTGCTGCTGGGCTAAGCAAAAACGAGCGTGCATACAAGCTCTTCTGAGAGCAGGGCAAAAATATGCCGCGAGTGCTGCTTGATAGAGGGGATGTAAGAGAGAAGGATAAACGAGTGGAGACGATGAATGATTTAATATGGATTATCGGACCTGCAAGAAAGATGGTTATGAATTCGTCAGGGTTAGGAGATGAAATGTATATTTCGTGCATTAAACTGGATTTTGATTATTGAAATATTATGAACTGCATTTTATAAATACATGACCCAATCTGCTGTTGTATCAACTGTTTTAATAATCAGTTTTGATTTTTTTCTGTATAAGAAATTCACCGCTATTGCTAGAGAATTATATTTGAGATTGCCAACAAGATTATCCATAAGTTATAGAACTAACTGAAAATTTACTATACTTAGATAACAATGTTTCAGTGGCACGTATGTGCACCGCAATATTGTTACAAATGAAATTCCGAATACCTGGATAAGGGATAACAAGATTAAGCCCACCCTGAAGTCCATATCACTGAAAGCTAATATTCCTATATAAAATCTCAAAATTCTAATATCTCCTCTACCTTCGCTTTGACTCCCACGCAAAACAGGCCAATAACAGCCCACATTCAGCTCGAATCCAATTACGGCAAACATTTATATTAAGCAATACCAGTCTACGAGGCTGATTCCCTTCTATTCATCGAAGCGAGCACCCAGCTCCCTTTAATTTAGCCGCCGCTTGTCTCGGATGCATCCCTTTGCCGCGCACTCGATGTATAATGCTTGGGTGTACATGCACGTCGTCGACTCTACGTTCTCTCTCTCTCTCTCTCTCACTCACTCACCCACTCTCTCTGTACAGTACCGCCGCCGCCAGAACAGAGATTGCGTCTCTAATCAGTCGTTCACAGTCGAATATCGTATGGCTCTGTGTGAGTAAGAGAGCGAGAGAGAAAGAGAGAGAGGGAGAGAGAGAGAGAGACAAGGCCAATCACGGGACGGATCGATGCTTTGCCGTTGGGGAGAATCAAGCGAGCGAAAACCAATACGACACTTGCCAACCTCGAATGGAAATGCAAGGCTCAAGCGCCAGAGAAGAAGTAATGAGCTTTTGTTTGATAGGTCTGTTGTGTTTTGTGTAATGTGTTGTGGTTCTCTGATGACATAAGAACGTTTGAGGATTTTAATTGAAAGTTGCTTTTCATTATGAGAATATTTTTCATCATGTTCAGTTAGTAATTTATTAGATTAATCCATAAAATTAGATGACTGGTTATGTAGCTTAAAAGGCTTACCCATTAACTTCTGAATTTATTTGTACAGCCTAGATTAGAAACTTGAAACTTACCTAAAACAGAAAAAATTTAATTTATTAGAATAAAAAGAAAACATTAATTTTTTCATCTTTATATCTTCCAAACATTATTCAAATGAAAATAATATTACTTTTATTATAGTAAGTGCATAAAAATTAGTATTTTATAATACGACTCCCACTGCCTTTCACAAACATTACACCTGAAGAATTTGAAGAATATTTAATTCTTCGAAAAGCCTGTAATTTACACCAAAGAAAAAAAAATGAAAAGCAATATCCCTTACAATAATCGCCTCAAACTTCCAAAGCTCAAAAAAGCTACTCTCCTTTCATGCTCCAGTCAGCCGTCAGGCTTCGCTCGGACAGGTACGTGCCACGAATCTCTCTTCGGGCGCTATTGCGCCACGAATTACGCGACAGTCCATCAGCGGAAGTAGCCCCGGCAAACCGCGCTCTCACCTCGCACCCTCTTGTGTGTGTTTGCTATCTCTCTCTTTCTCACTGCACAATGAACGCATGCAATCGTCCGGCTATGATT
Source organism: Eupelmus azureus (assembly GCA_030522685.1). Taxonomy (NCBI): domain Eukaryota; kingdom Metazoa; phylum Arthropoda; class Insecta; order Hymenoptera; family Eupelmidae; genus Eupelmus; species Eupelmus azureus. The sequence continues at coordinate 7,506 of JAPYZA010005140.1, forward strand.
GGCCTCGACTGAAGCTGGGGGCTCTGACCCCTTTGAATTCGCGCATATTCATCGGAGCTGTCGTCGCGCGCATTGACAATGACGTTTGACCTTAATAAAGGGGGCGAAGAGATAGGCGCGCTTTTGACCAAAGCGAGTGTATTAATGATCGATGGAGCTGTCGATGAGTTTGAGGTCCGCGGTTCCGGAGAGAGAGAGAAAGAGGGAGGACTGCTGCTGTCGAATGCTCTTATTTAGGTGCTTTCAAGCCTGATGAGCTTGCGGTTGGGTGTGTGCGGCGGAGAATTTAAAGTCAATTTTGATGGGCGTGAGTGCTGGGAGATAGAGTTGAGTGATTGGATATTTAATGTTTGGATAATATTGTGGAGTATTGGTTATATTATTATTGTAAGGGGTGTCTATTACATTGATTATAGATGCCATTGAAGCCATTCACTATTTTTTCTTCTTATTTAGTACAGTATTCTTCAATTATTTTCTCTATTTTTGCTTGCACTTATTCTTACATTGTATAAATAAAATCGCATAAACTTTGATTAATTTTTTTTACAACAGTCTTGTCATGCATTGTACATAGTAGGCATTGTATTTTCAATATAATGTCAACAATAGTATACTTTCATTTATTTCTCTTAGACGACCGTTGCTAGGATTCTTTTGTCACAATTTATCAAACAAACAGCCACTTCAGTGAAATATGAAAAGATTACGTATCTCTATGAAACAACTGAATTTCTTTGAATTTATATTAATTTAGAAAGAGTTCCTTTTAGTATTAATTATAAAAGTTTTTATTGAAACGAAAGTAAATTCTAGGAAAATTGGTACGTATTCTTGTTATTATTATCATAATAGAGGATGATCTACGAAAATTGCAGAAAAATATAAAATAATTAAAACGAAAACTGCAGTCTTTTATTCCCCATTCACAGTGCTCAACACTCTTTACTCCGTACCTTCTCGAGAACGAAAATCACTTGCCTCCCATTTACCAAAAAATCCAAAGCACAAAAATCCAGCTCTGATCGCGCGGCTCATTCAGCGACGCTTCCTCCTCCGGACCCGTAAACCGTTCCGAAAATCAGCACATTTTTAACCTCCTCGCATTGCCGTGTCCTCTTCTGGGGCGCGAAAATTGCGCATTTCCAACCTCTATAAGATGACGCTCTTTCAGCTCGGGGCTATCCCTCAAAAGGTCTCAACCCTCCCTCCTTTACAACGCCTCCGGGGCGCGCGTCTTCGCGAGGAGGAAAATGCGTCAATGGACGAATCGCCCGGCTGTTCCCATTCTTCGGCACGCCTATTTTTCGCGCACCCTTTTTCTCGGATAAAAGAGCAAGCCCAGCAATTTATTCGAGCTCGTGAATCGAGCAGCCAGGGTTTCTTTTGACTTTGCGGAAAGAATTTCTTTTTTTACGTTTCCGCGGAAGGTGAGCTATATGGTGGGGTGGTTTCGCGGAGAATTTGATAGAGTATTGAAGGAATGGTTTGCCGAGCCGGCAAACGTAAAGAAAGTCGATTCGTTAACGTTACCGCCGAGCAAATAGTCGAACTAATTTTTCGTTGTTGATTTAAGCGGAAGGTTCGCGAGGTTGAAGTAGAGACTTGCGTCAGATTTATTTATGTAGCTGATAAAAACTAGAATAGTTTTGAAATCAATAAAATCGATTGTTGTGCTTCAATTTAAAATTTCTAATTATTTGATATTAACTATTTTTTGATAATATAACACAATATATCAAACGTTTTTATACAACTTTTATTATTAGTTTTGAATATTTTGATTAAAAAGTTGGTTGAATTTATACTAACTAGTTAAAAATGGATATTTTGAAATAATTCTTTACATTTTTAAAAGTAAAAATATTTGAAGAACTCATTACTAAATTTGTCCAGTCGTGATAGTATTAAAAAAAGTAGTAATTAAAATTAACCACAATATTTGTAATTAAGTAAGTAAACTAAATGATTAATTAACCGAAACGTACAGATGTTATCATCAAAGGCAATCATTCAATAATTAAATACCATATTTACGAAATTATTTTCCAAAGCAACTTCCATTTAATTAAAAACCAACTAAACCCACATTTAATCCTAAAAAAAGTCTAACGAATCCGATAAAACCCGAGTTAAAATAGAAACTAGGTAACTCCTCTTTTTACAACAAATTTTTTTCAGTCTATTATAACTTCCGCCGAGAGAGAAGTTTAGGCGAGCCGCGCGCGCGCGCCAGCGACTCAGTGAGCCAGCTTTCCGGGAAATAAAGGGCGAAGGAGGTTATAAAGTATTTAAAGGGAGAAGCTGCGCGCCGTCGTGCAGAGCAGCCGCCCCGCGCAAAGCGCGAAGATTGATCGGTGCACTTAGCCAAGCGTCTCGTTGATCATCGTCACTTGTAATTTTTTATTAATTGCGCGTCCCGCGGCAGCGGGCTTGATTAAACTTTTATACGCGCGGAGCCATTAATATATCCGGGGTATTTTTGCCTTGAAATTTGGATAGTTTTAAGTTTTGCGAGTGACGGGGAAATAAAATTGCGCGGCAATTTGTAAGGTGCGCCGGGGAGAAAATAAAGCAATTTGTATCGGAATAAGGGATATGCCGATATTGCAGACGTTCGGAGAATAATGGATTTTGGAAGCTAATAAATCTTGTTATGTACCTGTCGTTTCTTCCATCACTTACATCCAATAAATTTTGCTTTTAAAAGATAAAGTTAGAAGTGTGATTTGATAAATTTATCGTGTGCAAACGAACGTTTAAAAACTTCTGCAAATGATGAAATCTTCTTGTCTAAACGATTTAGAATTATTTTGTTCCAATAATTTATTATTTCTCTCAATCAATGTACCGTTTCAAATAATCTTTCTTTAATTTTTCCGTTAAACTGTGTAATTAACAGAAATAACATCTCATTGCTTGGCTCCATCTTGGTGAACAATCTCGAGTCGAAATCTCCTAATAACGCAGCATCAAATCAGCTCATCATCTTCCATACCCAGTTCAAAAGCAAAGCAACCACGAGCCCGGCCCGCAATATATCTCAGCAGCGTCTGCTCGCATCTCATTTCCGATTCCTTAATGAATTTCTTAATTACAAAACACCGAACAAGCTAATCTCAGCGTTCCTCATCTCCCTCACCACCCCAGTCTAAAACACACATACGCAAAGCCAACTCCCTCATCCCTTGAGCCACGTCATATCCGCAACAGCGCGGCAACAGTGGCGCCGTCTCTATCTAACTTTCGGGCGTCCGGAAGTCGAAATGGCAAGTGAGTCGGGCGAGTAGCGCGAAAGGAGGACAGAAGGGTGTCTAATTGGTCCCATCTAGGAGGCGCTCGCGCGCCCGTCTCAAAGCGAACTTCCTCCATCTCGCTCGCTTGTACACAGTCGGCGTATATAACAAGTTCCACTCTCTCTTTCCGCGAGAGTGTATACCTACGGCAATCCTACGGCCCACTAAGAACCCCTTCCGCCTAGGTCCGCTTTTCTCGTTTTTCCTCGGAGCCTCGTCAACCCTCTTTCTGCTGCGCCCGCCGTTTTCTGTCTCCTTCTCTCCTTGACTTCTTCGCTCTTTCTCACTCTCTCTCGTGTTCTCCATCGCGCTGGATGCGCTAGCTCTTCTCTACTGTGGCGAGCGCTGATTATAAGGCGGTTATTTCTGTCCGATTGAGCTGCTTTGAGCGCGGCAGGACTGCTTGGGAGCTCGAGGTGCTTTAAAGGTGCCGGTGCCGAGTGACTAATGAGAAAATGGGGTTGCTCGAGGAGAGATGTCGGACATGCGCGAGGTCGACTGAGTGCTTTGCCTATTTTTGAAATAGTTTTTGCATCTTGTTAATTTGGAAGTATATCGTTGAAAATGAACACCTTGATCTGATTTTATGGCATTGGCCACTATTTAGGCATTCATTCGATTATACTCCTGAGGTCGTTCCGTCAACGAAAAGCAAATTAGTACAGAAAAGCTCCATAACAATAAGCTCATTCCATAAACATTCGACATACATCCCCTACACCCACGCTCACACACCCATTGTCAAACCCACGCTTCGTTTTCGAAATTAGATGCAATTCCCCATGCGCTCGCCCACCCCGTCCACTCACTCCAGCTCACGTCCGACGAGTGGTCCTCATCTCCGTGAGAATCGCATAACGAACAGCCGTGCGCCCCTCTCGAATATCGCGCATGGCGCGACGATTTTCCCCAGAACCGTCGTCCCTCTCTCTGTTCTTCCTCTCACCTAACTATACACATACCCAGAGCTTGCAAGTTACAACGTGCAAACTCGCTCTCTCTCTCTCGTCGAAGAACGGCCCTCGAAAACCCGGACACCATGTCCAATTAGTACCTGCGGCTCTTTCTCCGCGTGTCTTTCTATATACGTTAGCAGAGCGGCTCCGTCCTCGTGTCTCTTTCTTGCCGCTGGAACTTTAATGAAATTCGAGTTTCGAGAATTCGTGTCTTGATTAAAACTTCAGCGGCTGCGGAGCAGCCGGACGACGCCGGCTCTTGCGCCGATGGCTCGTGTCGTGCGCTTGCGTTCGCCGTCGTAAAGTTGACGACTGACCGAACGACGAGTCGCGAAACGAGGCCACGTCGATGCCTCTGGCTTCCTTTTGCCGCGCTGGCCCGCCGCGTGTATTTGTTAACGAGCATGCCGCTGAGCGCTTTTATTGATCTTGAGCTTTAAAGGAATTAAACGTGAACGGACGGGCTGCGACTCTTTACGGCTCGATAAAAGGGATACACTGTGCTAATTTGATTCGCAGTAAGACGATTATTAATCGTCGCTTTTTTATTTCCACGGGGCTTTCGTCGCGCTAATTTACCAGTTAGGTAAACGCGAATAAAAAAGGCGGCGCTGATGATCCGAGCTTTCATATTTATTCAAGGCTCATCAGGCCGCAATTTACTCCGATAAAGCGGCGTACAAATTTTATCTCGAGCGAAGCATCCCCCGAAAGGCTCTCCGCGTCGATTCCCAATAAAAGAAAATCCAGCTCGTATAAATTCACCTAGCAGCGCGATTTTCCCGGGGCCGCCGGCATAATTTCCCCCCTCCCCCTCGCCACCGGGAAAATCGCCGGACGCAGTAAGCCGTCGTATCCTAGATTCAATGACGATCCGCTTGTGAGGGCGCGCGTCGGGGCTAAAAATGATATAGATGGCCGGGCGCGATCGTAGAATTTTCACGCGCGCAGTCCCCCCTATATACATTCAGGCAGGGCTGCAGCAGTAACCCCGGGGAGGATCGCTGCTATACTGCACGCGCCGAGGAAAACGTCGATACTGTATATATATGTACAACTAGGGGAGGGAGGGAGGCGAGTCCGAGGGAGCGGCGTGTGAAAAGTTTCGCGGAAAATGGCGACGAGTTGCAGACTTCATCGGCGGCGCCTAAGATTCTGCTTTTTTTGGTTCCAAGCGCGTGGGAGGATGAAGTTTTTCGGACGATTTTTAACATGGATGGTGCATTCGGAAAACGATCGTGCAGGGTGGTATGGAGAATTTTCCGGGCTTCCGCTGGGAAAGTTTTGGTCGTTTGAATGTAAAGATTTTTCGTTGTATCGGTTAAATTGCGAAAGAGTGTTCGGCAGAAGGTTTCTTAGGTTTTGATAGTGCTGGAGTCTGCGGGAATAATTTGGGAATTGGAAAAGTCGTGGCGTTAATTTTTTTTTCGGTATTTTTATGTGGAAAAAAGTTTTTATTAGTAATTGCAAGTTTAAAATAGGTAAAGGGACTTAACAAGTGCTAACATATTTACTGTCTACTTCTTTCATGCTTTTCTTTTATTTCCTTTTTACTTCGTAATAATAATCCACTTTACCAAGGTTTCGCGTCACTTTTTCTAATTTTTTTACTACTCTTTTTATCTGTAATACTTTTATTTCCTTTTTACGTTATCAATTTTCCTTTTATTTCCAACCTTTTGAACTCTTGTGAATACTTTGAAAGAAAGCATTCAAGCTTTTAAGTCATTTAAACATTTGACAGACTAGAATTATTTTTTTTCTCAGTAATCAACATGACTTAATAATAAAAACCTTTGTATAATATTCTTTTATATATTTAAACTAAAATTTTTCTTTAAATTTAAAATTATCAGTTAGCAAATAATACTATAAGTATTTAATAATCATATAATTATTTATTTATTCTTAAATCCATTTATAGTATGCCTAGTTACCCGAGATAAACATCAAAGTTGAGTATAGTTCTCCAAATGACTATTCCGCTTAAATAAACTGCAACGTCGTAATCCTATTTGTACTTCCGCATCATCACTTACATATTCAAAGCCATTTTCACAGGGCGCGTCGCAGTTTATTTAAACAATCTTACTTTCCCTCTTCCACTCGCCTCTCTTTCCCTTATTTCCCTCGGAGAAACTTTTTTCCTCTTATTTCCTTTCTTTGTCCTGCGGCGTTCTTCTTTTATTTTCCTCTCTTTCTCTCTCCCTTTTACGTCGCATTCGCGCGTCGCCCTGGATTCCCTCGCTTTGAAAATTCAAGTCGCACGTCCCGGAACGACCATCGTTGTCTCGCGAAACGAGTAAGAGAGAGAGAAAGGGAGAATCGAGCCGCGCGCTGCGAATCGCATTCCGAAGGCTAGAATGTGCCGAGTTTTCGTCAAAATTAAGACGGACTTGGAATTTCCAAGATTATATATATATATATATATATATATATATATATACGTATAATGTCCCTAGCATAGTATTCGCCGCGCGGATGCATTTATGCAGATTTCTCTTATTTTTCCGCGGACGGGCTGGAGGAAAGGGAGGAAAAATTCTCGGCTGCACGGATTATACGCCACGATGAAATTGCCGGCCAAGTTCGTACGGAAGGATTATTGAATATAGAAATGGCTTGGTCTGTGGGTGAATTATTTGCAGGGAAGTGATTTTTCAAGAATGACTTTCTTTCGTCTTCTTTAGGACAACAATAAAGAAAACAGCCGTGTAAAATTTTATTATTTTACACTTAATTGTAAAATACCTGTTTGTGTTATAAAAAATACGTTTTTAGTTTTTTATTAGGAAACGTCAGGGTTATTTTAACGCGAAAGATAAAAAATCTTGTTGATCTCTTGAACTTTCAAATGTAAATAATCTCACATATATAAATAACTATCCCAGGGTAGGTCAATAAGTAGTAATTAAGTAATTTTTATAAGACTATTTTTTCGCTTGATAATTAAATAATAATTAAAAATAACGAGAAGCCAGGCATCTTTCTAACACTGTGATGATGAAATCTTTTGTGATGTCCATTATTACCTTTCTACTTCTACTACTCATCTGTGTGAGTACTAAACCCGAAAAAATCAATATACCTGTTAAGAATTAAATT
>JAPYZA010005141.1:0-18793 GCA_030522685.1 Eupelmus azureus
AGAGAGAGAGAGTAGATTGTACGTCGAGCGGCGCGTCTAATTAGGATTTTCGGGGAACAGGGCGCGTTTGACGAAGAGAGAGGAGGGAGAGAAGAAGGAGATTAGGATGCGCGGTAGACCGTAGTTGTTGGAACTCTCTCTCTCTCTCTCACTCCTCTTTTTTATTACGAGGGTGGAGCTTGCAACGAGCTCTTTTTTACTCGCTCGCGTGTTCGTATTCAAGGTCAGTCTTTCTCTCTCGCCCCCCCCCCCTCTCTCTCTCTCTCTTTCTCTCTTTCGTGGCAGCAGCGCGGTAGCTCTCGTGGCCTAGATAAGTAAAAAAATACTCGGCTCCGCGCATATAAACAGGTGGACGAGCTTTTTCGCGGCTCGCTAACGCGTCGTCGTCTTTTTTTCTCCTCTCCCTCCTCCTCCTCTTTCTGACTCTCCCTCCCTCCCTCCCTCTTTTTTGTTCCTCGTACTTTGGTAATTAGTGAGGTACCGAAGTCGAATCGTCGTCGTTGGCTCGCTAAATGGAGGAGGGATGAACATTTTTTTTTTTCAGAACAGCGCGCGGTGATGACAAAATAGATCGAGACGGAGAAAATATAGTTTGCTAATTTGGGTTATTCCGTTTTATTGTGTAAATATTTATAAATGCTTTATATTATACTTTGGAGATTGTGGGTTATTAATTAAGATATTTATTTAATACAGTTTATCAAGTTAATCTTAGAAATAATGCTAAATTATTGAACCTTTAATAATTTAATATTTATTAAATGTTATTTTGATATTCTATTAATATTTGATAAAGAATTGATAATTGTTTATTTTTGTGAATCCATCAATTAGGTCTTGGAAACCTTATTGAATCTAAGAATAGTTACACACTCATTTATTTTCGATCAAACGAATCCATCAAACATTTACGACTGATTATAAAAGGTAACGACAGTCCTCAGTTAAAGTCTGGTCACTTTAAGGGAATTTTTTATCTTAGCGCCGCCAGGAAATTACAAGGGGGTGCAGTCTTTGTAGCCGGTGCCGGTGACGGGCTCTTACATGACGTTCTTTGAGCAAACTTTCTACTTTTTGAAGTGGGTGAAATAATTGGAGGAGTCGGAGCGCACAAGGAAGAATTTTGTTTTACAAGAGGACACTCTCCGCCGTATGGCGCGTTTTTCAGCCAGTCAAAGCTATACGCTTGTGTAACTGAGCTACAATTAAGCTTTTCTCATGCAAAAATATATCAGATACGGATTCAAGGGCTTACCGCTCTCTTTCATGTGCAGTATTGTTTAAGATTATTTATTTTAGATCAAAGATTCGCCGACTTTCAAGAATATTAATGTTTCACATTATATTTACATTTTACATTCGTCATTTCGATTGATAAAATAAAATCAGCAGACTAAAACCCCGGTACCGGAAAAAAATTTCGATTCTCAAACTTACGTCTCAAGACACAGCGATAAGGAAAACTTATCATTAAACAATTCACAATACATTCCGTATAAATCACCTACTACTGCATATTTATAGAGTATAATTTAATATCAAGTCCAGCGTTCGAAGCAAAGTTGAAAAACCGTGTCTGTTATATTGCAACACAACAGTCCTCCCCTTCCTTATTCAGAATCGTCGCGTCTCAAGAGCGCGACAAATATTCCATCTCGACAAGTCGAAACTTGCGCACACAGCCTGGAAACATCTCTGAATTAATGAAAGTCAAAACGCAGACTTTGCTCGAAGTCTTGGGTTACTTATTCACTTCCCCGAGATCATCGGCCTTCTTTGCACCTCCCTGCAAATATTTAAACGAAAGCTCTCGGAAAATCCGCTCCAAACAGACGGACCTTCGAGCTAGCGTGCATCAAACGAGAGAGCTGCAACAAAGAATCCCCCGAAGCCGAACAATGAAGAGAGAAGAAACTCGCGCGCGAGGCGTTCAACGGCAGCCAGCGGGATAATAGAGACTAGCCGGCGGACAAGGTCCGAGAGAGCAGCAGCAGCAGCAGCAGCAGCAACAGCAGCCAGGCAGGCAGGCCCTCGTAAAAGCGCAGTCTGAGAGCTAGAGCCGAGTGTGATGAACGGGCGCTCTCACTCTGGCTCGTCGATGGGGCGCTTAGTCCGAAAAAAAAGAGAGAAGCCGGAGCTAGGAAAAGACTCTCCGGCTTGCTCTCTCAAGGGGGAAGAGAAAGCACACAACAATGCGCCCCAAAGACACACGCGTCGTTTCTACTCTAAACCGCCATTTTTCTGGCCCTAGTGAATTTTCACAAGGGGACGTGAGAGAGAGAGAATTCGCTCTTGGCTACACGGCCCGGCGCGAGAAGAGAGAAAAACGAGGGAGTGAGAAGACACCCACTCACTCGTTAACCCTAGAGGCGAGCCGGCAGGTGAGGAGTCCGCGCACAAAGGACGTCGGCGCTGATGACTGCAACCCGGCTTGTGTCTCTCTCTCTCACTCTGTGTGTGTGTGTGTGTGTGTGTGTGTGTACATATATGCATGCAGCGCTGAATATAACACGCGGTGCGTAATTACTCCTCGTGAATTCTCGTTACACGACGGATGACGCGCTGGCTCTACTCATCCGCCTACGTCTCCCCCACCCCCTTCATTCAGCCTGGCCTTTCTCTTAACTGTGTGTGTGTGTATGTGTGTGCGCGGGTTTTTTTCAGACTTGAAATTCGCTTCTCTGGCGCCGCGGCGTCAAGCTCCTTTTCAGAACAAGCTGTGTTTTGCGGGATTTGGGCCCAGCTTTTTTTCCCTCGCGACGGACGGCTGTATTGTTTTTTCGGCCGATCCTCGCTCCTATTTTTCCGACGAGAGTGCACGACATGAAGTCTCGTGATTTTGACGCGAGTGATCTGTTGTTTTCGAGGGCCTCGCGCGTCGATCGCAGTCTGTTAACGCTCTGTTTTTTTTTTTTTTTTTTTATTTCCGACACCCTTGTAACCGTAATTTTTTTTATGGCCGGCGAGTGGCGCTTGAAAGGCTTTTTATTAACGTCGTAACGATACTCGCGCTGGACACGTGCTTTTATTAAGGGGAAAATCGACGCGAAAAAGTGCCACCGATATTTTCAGCATTATCTGATTACTCAAAACATTCCATCTCGAGCGCTTCGTAATCGTAAACCAGATCCCAAACGTATCCGTCGAAAAAGAAAAATCCCGGGCGCATAAATTCCGCAATGTCGCAGTCAAACACACGGCGACGCCGGGCGAAATCGCGTGACCCGAAAACACGACGAGAGCGTTAAATCAAATATAGCCCCGCCAAAGAGCGCATAAACGCGCCTAATGAGGTAAAGAGCGCGAAAAACATCCTTTCTTCACTCGTATCACTCTCGAGTTACTCCTTTTATACACTATTTCGTTTTATTTTGGGCGTAAGAGAGACAGTACTTTTATATCAAGCGAAGCGATTGTTTTCTTTACGCGAAGCTCGTCGGTTCCTTTAATTATATTCGAGCCCGGCACTCGCGCCACAGCAAGGAGGGATTTATTCCGTCGAGCGATACTCTCACCCTCTTTCTAGTGTACTCTTTATTTACGACCCGCTCTCTCCTATACACATAAGCGTTATTTATGGCGAGAGCACGAGATAACGGGAGAGTGTACACACACTCGGTGAGCATCTTTGCGGCGGCGGGTTATCGCGATGTGGGGCCGTGAAAAAAATTAATTTCGAGGGCCTGGTGGGGGGAGAGTGGATAAGTGCAGTGGGGGCTCGCCGTGGACTCTATTGCTTTGTTTTCTTTTTTTGTTTGCTGATGGGGATTAGAATGATTTGCAATGATAGGTTTTAGTGAGGAGCTGTATAATGTGAGACGGTCTTTTTTAAGGCAAATTATAGTTTTATTCATTTGATGGAAACTCGGAGAAGCGATAAAACATTTTCAGAGGGAGAAAATTGAGAAAGTTTAGAAAGTCGCGAGGAACAATTTTTAGAATTATTTTTTTACTTTGGACGCCTATATTTTTCTTTTTTTCGCCAGCGAAAATTTTTCCTTTCACCTGAAAACGCCACGCTAAATGTAAAATTTTCTCGGAAAAATTTGAAAAAACGTCGTTTTCTAAAGAACTATTTTCACAACTTTCTCTCCATATTCCAAGCTACCTTAAAACTTTTAAAAAACGACACCATTCACAATGAATTATTCCAAAAGCGAGAATATATTTCAAAAGAATAAAGCCTATACCGACTTCAACAAAAAGAATCCTTCCACAGCAAAGGCGCTCCGACAAAACATCCCCAACCGAAAACAAAAGCAACCACTCGATAAAAAAGAAGCTCGAAAAAACCTAAAAACCTCACCCACTCTACCCGTACAAAAGATCATCCCCCAGCCTCGAGCGCGTCGAAGTCACTAGCTCATCCTTAACCCTCCCCGCAGTGAGAGAAAAGATAAGGAGGCAAGCCGCGCTCCTTTCTCTCACGCGCAATCCTCTCCTCGCAGCTAAATAATCCAACAAAGCAGCAGCTGCAACTTTGACACACTAGAGGATAAAGGGTTAACTCAACGGTAGAGAGAAAGAGCCAGGCGACCGTGACGGTTTTAATGACACACATACAGACGCACGAGACGACCGCGAAAAAACGACCACTTGAACACGCACCCTTGTTTTCCACTCGCTTTCTCGGGCGCGTGTATACTTATAAAAAGAGCGTGCGAGCGCGCGGCCTTGAGCCTGCGCGCGACAAAAGGAGAGAAAGGAGAGAGAGCGAGAAACAAACGCACGGCCGTAAATCCAAATGATCGCGCGGACAAGCCGCGCTCTGCTCTGCGGCACGTAAGGAGAATTTTTTTTCGTCTTCCCGGTAAGCCGCTCGTTGATGTATATTTACAAATGTGCCGCGGCCTCGATTTTTGTCTCGATCTTTCTCCTTTCGAGAGCTGTCGTTAAGCCGTGAAAAATGACGGACGTGAGGGGCGTAAAGTTCGACTGCCGGCTGATGCTTTACCGGCGGGACGAATACTATTTTTATGTAAATAAGCTTTCAGCGAGTTATGTTTACGAGCTTGCGGGAGCGCCGCTAAGATCATCCGCTTTGCGATGCTATTTCTCCGAAAGCTTCGCAAGCTCGCTCGAAACAAGACCGCCGCGAATTTTAAATCCTCCAAATATTGGCTCTCTCGCGAAGAGCCCACAGCTTAGGGTCAAAGCTACTCCGCAAAGCGACTCCGAAAACAGACTGGCCTTTGCGAGAAGCAAGTACAGCGAGCTTGCAGGATGGATTGATACAGAGCTTGCGCCGGGAGAAACAGGGAAGAGCCGCGCGCGGCCGAAAAATAAAGGGCCGGCAAACAATCGGCCGCCCGTATATACACACGCAAACCCGGGACATTTTTCGTCAAACGGACCAAAAAAAAAGGAAAAGGAAAGAAGCGCAGAGCGCACAGACGAGGACGCGGAGCCCGGGAAATTCCGCCATTAGGGCATGGCGGAAGCCACGCGCGCAAAAAGGAGAAACAACCCTTTCCTCGACGAAAAAAAGCCGCCGCGCGCGCACGAGGGTCGGAGGTGGAAGCACGCGTTGCTTTGTTCCTTCGGCGCGCATATTATTTTCAGATGCGCTTCTTTCACTGTAGGCGGGGACGCTTCTTGCTCTCTCTCTCGCGTATACCCTTTTTTTTATATTCCTCCTCCGCCTTTTTTTTCCTTTTCATTACTCGTCCGTCGGCGCTTGACACTAGCGCGCGAGCGATTTTTCGGGGACGCCGTGTCCTTTTTTTTTCTCGCGCTTTTCTGCGGGGCTGACGTGAGAGCGCGCGGCGGGTTATTTTTTGGAGGAGCTTTTTTTCTGAGGAATGAGAGCCACGAGGAGTGACCTCATGATAGGAGGACGATGACGAGGCGGGGCTTTGTTTCTTTTGGCGCGAGGGGTTAGCGGGCTGCGGGATGTATTCGGGGCTTGTGATATCAGCTGGAGGAGCTGCGGTCGGGGCGGTCCTGTTTTGGTTTTGATTAAAATTATGGTATGCTGGTTATAGAATATGGCTTATGCTAGTTTTATAGAAAAGATAAATTGTAAAGAGTAATATGTAAAAAGTGCTGTTGTAAAAAGTGTTGTGAATGATGTGTCATGTAAAAAGTGCACTGAATAATTCAAGTTGAATGTACACGCGTGTTTCGCATAGCAGTAGATTTAAAGGTGCGGCAATTTGTACTTTTAATAAATAGCAAAAATTTTTAAATAAACCTCAAAATATTTTTGGCATGTAAACAAAATTACCTCTTAACAAATTACATAGAAAATCTCTCAATTTTTATATATATATAACTGAAACGTTCAGCCGACTACCTACGCTTCTTTGCAAAAATTTACTCGTGCGTACGTGCATACGTATAATTTTTTGTTTGCATCTTAGCAAATGCAAAGTGCGCTCTTGAATATTTTTGGTACTTATCAAATTTCTCCAGGGACGAATATTTCTTTTGAAAATTCGCAAACTCATAAATACATTGTACGTTAGTACATCCCTGCTTAAAAGAAGATTAAATTATTATAATAAATTGGTTAATACATTAATACATGTTCGACATATCATATATTTCAATAAATAATTACGTCAGCTGCCGCTGAACTTATTAATCCTGAAAGAAAATTACATGTTAATTAAATACATTGATAAACAATAATATAATATGGCAGAATATAATAACTGCTTATAAAGTACAAGAAACACATATATGTATTCTCGAAAACGAGTGACACACATCCTACCATCATACCCCGAGTCTCGTTTTTTTCTCTTGAGTGTTTGACAGTGCACACTGTAAAAAAAAAAAGAAAAAGAAAAGAGCACAGACGAAAACGACGTACGCAAAAAACACAAACTATTAGAGATACGCTGTCGGACGTATGGAACGAAAAAAAATATTCAAAACTATAAATGGCGAGCGCGCGTCATGCGAATTAAACAGCCAGATACCTAGATACAAAAGAGAGAGAAAGAGAAAAAGAGAGCGAGAGAGGAAAAGTCGCGTAGAAAGCGCAGGAATGCTCGTCATTTTTCCTACCGCTGCGCCCGGATATTCGGATTAACGGGCGCAGCGCGCGATTGCCTCTTTTACTCTCTGACTCTCTCCTTCTCGCTTTCCCTCTATTTTTTTCGTTCGTTTTCAACGCGCGCGCACTGACGTAGCTGCTGCTCCGACCCTTCAAATGCGTATCTCATAAATCGAATAGTCAAATCGCGAACAGCGCGTTCTCTCCTAGTCAGCAGTGTCCGGCTTATAACGAGCGCGATGCTCTTTTCAGTCGTAAGGCGTTTACGGGAGAATTATTTTTTTTATACAGATTTTCGATCGTTCGCGATCAGCGAGGAGAGCGCGTTTTTTTTTTTTTATAGAGCCAAGTGTCAGCTGGCGTTATTTTTTGACGGTTCATTCGCTCGGATAGTTGAATTTGATTTTGGATCGTTGAGATTAAGCTTATTGGCCGATCGTTTGCTATTTTATTTGAAAAAGTTATACTTTTTTAGTGAGTTGTTAAAAAAAACGAAAAATATACAGGGCTTCCCTTTCCGAAAGGTGAATCAATATTTTTTGTCCGATTTCAAGTTCGATTGAGCACTGAATTCAAGGCAAGAAATATTTCAATTCAAACTCAAATACGCGTCGGAATTATAAATCAAAAGGCAGTTTTGACACTTTGAATACATATAGGAGTCTTTACATACATTCTGCAAACAATCAAAATCGCTGAAAAATTTGAAATTTAAAATCGCGTAATATATGGAATATGAACTGGAGCGTGAAAATCAATTGTTATCAGCTTATCGATCTTTAAATTTATAATTTCCGAGCGCTCATATTGCCGTATAAATTTGTTTTGCAATTTCGCGTAACAAGCGCGAGAGCGTAGCTACCGCACCGCAGATTGCGCGAATTTTTCAAATATTCACAACATAATAAACTCGCTGATACGCTACGAACTCAACTACCATTTAATTTCGTAACATATCTCCCCAATTCCCCATTTTTTCCGTCCGCCAAACTCAAAAATCAATAATCCGTCGAGCCACCGGCCCGAATTATTCGAAATTCGCACTTATTCGAGCGTAAAAAAACTACGCGACAGTATTAACAAAACGCCAGTTCCGTTTTTATTCTCCGCTCGAAAATCATTTTTTTTTTCTTTTACGTATATAGGCGCAACGTCAGTGCGGCGTCCCGCTGCCGCAGCGGCGCCGAGAGCAGCAGCTGTGCAGCGCGCGAAAAAACTTCTACGCACACTTATCTGCATGCAGAGCGGATCGTTTATAGAGAATGATTTATTCGATTGTTTTAGGAGCAGTGGTTTCTTTCTTTACCATACGAGGATCAAGTAGAGCATAATATATGCATAATACATATATAGAGAGATAAGTTACTCAAGGACGCCCGGCTACGGGCGCGAGAGAAAAACAATGTATATATAGTGATGGTGGCTTAAATATATATATGTGTCCCGTGGTGTCACTCCCCTCTCCCCCATCCCGACGCATCTCTCTCTCACTTTTCCAACACGCAAATAAAAGCGTTACCCTCTCCTCCTCCTCATCCTCAGTCCTTAAACGTTTCCGTGTGCGACAGTCCCGTTGCTTTCATGTGTCTTTAAGTGTCTGACTATGCGAGAGACAGCCAACGCGCGAGCCTCGCCTGATCGCCGGACGTCGTCTGGGCCGATCTTCCCAGCTTTGCATGCGCGGCGATCAAGCGAACGCCCCCGCGTAGGCTACCTCTCCCCCTCTCTCTCTCTCACGTGTATGTGTATATGCGCGCGGATCGATCGTCTGTGTCGTGTCGTGATGAGTTTTGCATTTTTTTTATGTATCTCTCTTTCAGCGTTCTTTTATCGTCCTTTTTTTTGCATTCGTCGTCTGTCGCATTTTTTTTTGTTTCTTCGTCGAGGGTATATGCAATATGTCGATTACATGTCCGTGGCAATTTGGAAATCGAATATGTCGTTATATTCTGGTGTGTTGATAATTCGGCTGCTATTTTTTTTGTCTTTCTCATTAGTTCGTTCTTTTGTCTGAACGGCTCTATATTCGGATACCCCGAGATAGCGCGAGAGAAAAATATTCGCATGTCACCTTTGGATGCCGGAACATTTTCTGCTTTTTTTTCTTTTTTTTTCTTTGTTTGATTAGCTACTTTTACATAACGGATGTACTTTGATTTTCGCAGTTTACCATAAGAAAGAAGAAAGCTCATCCGGCGAGCGGTGTTCGCAGCGCCTCGTGCATCGGAAAAAAGTTGGAATCTGTAAGAGGCGGCTGAGACCAGGTTACAGGTGCGAACTTTGATCGAGCGCGGCGGGCCTGGGAACGATCGCCTCGCGGATGAATGATAGTACAGAGATATTGAAAGAAGCTACGGCGTTACTGACAGTGTCTTATTAGGTCAGTAACTGTTAGAAGTAAAAAGCAAAAATTAAAGTGGCTGGGCTCCGGATTAGCACTTATCAGCAGCTATTGAATGTAATTTTGCAACTGAATCCAGGCGACAAATCTTATATTTCTCTGGCGGTAGATAATATAGTAATAATCATAATAAATAATCATAATAATTCATAATGGTAATAATAATAATAATCAATAATCCAAACATCTAAAGGCTCAAATATACAATGATAACAAAATTTGCGGTGCAGCTGGTATACTACCAACAACGTGTATATCAAAAAAATGATAATATAGCATCAAAGAATCAACATCAGAATCAACTACGCGCGTGTGTGTATAAGTCGCAAATGCATATATATATATAATCGCACGATACTCCACAGAGAGCGGGTGCATTAGAAAAAAAGGCTTCTCGTTCTCCTAGCGCAGACAATAATTATTTTCATTATCCCCCATCTGTACGAGCGCACAGCGAGCCAAGATGAAAGTTAACAGTGGCAGCTGGGGAGTCTGGTTAGAGTCAGGGGGGAGCGGTTTCCAGCTAGGGATACGCACTAGGAGCAAGCCGGGGAATGCAGCGCGCTCTGGCTTTGCTGTAACGCCGGCAAACTTTGCCGCGCCTCGAAACATCCCCGACCGAGAGGAATTCTTCGCTCAAAGGCTTTCGGCGCGCTCTACACGTGCGGCCGCACACGTACAGCCGCTAAAGAGAGATCTACGACTGGCCCCGTATTTCCTAATGTAAAAGTCCTTGCGAGTCTAGCACGTGTGTCCCCTCGTAATTCAAAATGTGCAAGATCGCGGCGCGTGTTGAGGAAGGCTGGGCTGAAGTTGGCCGCTTGATCATTCTTCTATACTGATCTATGTGAATTGGATGTGTTTTTTATTTTTGGACATGTATGTATTTTCTGGATATTGGAAGTTTTAGCGTTTCGGGGGTATTGGAAAAAAGTAGCGTGCAAACATACTCGGGTATGTTGATGCTGCTGACATAAAACGATTACCAAAATATGGCGCGACTCTCTATCGTAGATAGATTAAATTTACATCAATTTGCCATTCAAATTCTAAGAGGGCAAATTTTACTGTATTAATTACGAAAATTAAAATTCATGTCGAACAACTAAACAATCTGCATACCGCACCGAGCGCTAAACCAGCCAATTTAGTCGAAACTTTCGCCTGATCATCAAATTCACAACGATCCTTTGTTTAATCACAGCCAACCTTCAGCCAAAGACGAAACAGCCTCCTCAAGGACTAAAAATCCTGCTTAAGAGCCAACTCCAACGCCGAATTCGATAATCTCTCGCTCTAACGCTGATTGCAGCAAGTTTAAAACGGCAGCTATATACGCGAGAACGAGTGAACAATTTATAATCGAGTAATACAACGGCTAATCCAACTAGCGAGAGGAGCGTTCCGGTAAGCGAGTGTAAGGGCGGAGTACACACTAACACCGAGAGAGCGACTTCCTCGACGTCCTATTAGATTTCCGCGCGAGCGGGGGGCGGGTCTAAAGGCGGCGAGCACCAAGTTCCTAGTATACATTCGGAGCACGAATTTCGTGTATCAGGTTCATGTAAATTTCCTTAATTTGCAACGTGATCCTCCGCCCGGCTGAGACACGGCCCAGGAAATTTCCCCATTTCCTAATGCCGCTGCCGGCCGATTCGCGCGTCTTGTTTCCATCTAAGCTTTAGCCGACGATTACGATTTTTTTCTTTCTTTTTTTCTACGAGAGATAAACGAGCGCGAAGCGACGATTACGAATCGGCAAATTGACGCGCAAATGTGAGCTCAATTGTAAACTTAAATTGTCCGTGTACTAAGTAGTCGATTGTAATTGCCGCGAAATGAGGGAAGAAAAAGAGTGGAAGAGTAAAGAATGAAAAGAAGATTTCCAAGAGATTCTAAGCGGATTTGGAATTAAAAAATAAAAAGATACTGATTTTTAGTTCATTAAAACGATTTCAGAATTTTTAACTGTGAGAACCTCAAGAGCACTTTAACTTTGACATTATGTACGTACATTGTATTGTTGAAAATTAACGAATTATAAATTGCGTCGAAATTTAATTAAGTTTTTAATAAAATCATTGAAAATGTTTCATTAACTAAGTAATTATTACTTGAATTTTATTGTTAAAGGAATCTTTTATTATCTTAAATTGGTAAGTAACTAAAATATTTCGGATTAAATGTCAATTTAAAATAATTATTTTCACTTTTACTGTAAATATTAATTTTACAATTAACGAGATACTTAATTGAAATATGTTTCATATAACATTTCTTTAATTAAAACTTTAAGTGTTCATTATGAGTCTTATTTAGTTATTTGTTGTAATTAATTTAAAAACCATTTAAATTTTCATCTTCTGAAACTCAATTAATTTCCAAATTTGGTACAAAGGGTTAATTAAAATTATATCTTAGGTACCTTTTTGAATTTTACAACTTTACGTTCTTAATATTAATCTCAAAGATCTTTTCTACTTTTTGTAATATCAGATACGGAAAAATACGTGAATCTGCTTAGAGTATTTGGAAAGTCAGGTCGAGTCAAGTCAATCGCGGACATATTTTTGTTATCTACACTTTTATTATAAAAGCGAACGATCGAACGTATACGCCAACAAAAATGTATGTATATGTTAAAAAGTTTCATACCGAATAACAAGTTTGTTATTTTCCTCGTAAATGTCATGGAAAACAGAAAAGTAGTAACAAAAAGTTATTGTTGTTCTCAGTTACATCTGTTTCAGTTTTCAATTTACATCAAAATATTGATACCTTTTTTCCGCGTGACGGAAAATTCAAGTTTACGGCTGCCTACACAGAAAATAGCTTTTCGATAATTACTTTTAAGAAAAGAGCTCTAAAAAAAGTTATTACAAATAATTTTTCTTGTTGTTCTCGCCAGTTAGTTTTCTGCTCGTCGAAAGTTTCAAAGTGCACCATAAATCACGAGAAATGCTGTCTGAGTCTTAAAATTTTTTTCTCAAAGGAACGACAAATTGAAAACATTAATTTTTCTTGCAAAGCGCTCCGCGGTCTGTTAAAAGTAAATAGAAAAGCTGGATATCCGCATGTAAATAGAGTAAAAGCTCGAGACTCTTCACATCGAGAATTCAGCAGTCGAGTTAATACTCCCGCTTCTTCATAAACCACAGTCTACATCGCGAAAAAATATCTCAAACGTCAGAAATCCAAAGAAAAAGATAAACCGTGCAGGCGCATCGCGAATATGGAATTCTCCCACCAAGCCCCGCAATTTTTCTCGTCTCAAAAAAAAAAGAAAGAAAAATATCTCCGTGTACATTTGAAAAAAAACTCTTACCCACGCAGAAGACTCCTTCAGAGAGCTCCTCTACTCCCACCCTCCCAATACCGTAAATCCTACAAGACACAAACAGCAGCGCTAATCCCCGGCATTTTCCACCGTACCTGCTGCTCGTCGACGAAAGTCACCCCCCCCCCTTCGCTCTTCCATCCTCCTTTCCTCGCACGTAGCTTCGACTCCGAACAAAACTCGGTAAAAGCGTCCCTACAGACAGACAACGCTTACAAGCGCGCAGTTTTTTCCCCAAAACAGAAAAAAGAAAGTACGCGCGAGCGACAGGAAACGAGCGCGAAAATAAAAGGAGTCAGCGTGCGCGCGCGCGCGCAGCAAGGGCAAAAAAATATTTCGGCGGCGGGTCGATGCACCGAGGCGTATTGCGGTCGCGGCAGGAATGCCGTAAGGCCGTGCGCGTGGGTGGCGCGCGGTTATATCTACTGCGCGCGTGGGGTGACCTCAGCCCCCCCCCCCTTCCACCCCCTTCCGCCGCCCGGTGCAGTGCTAATTGCGAGGTTACGCGACTACGCGGGCGTCATTACTCAGATTACGGGTTAGAGTAGGGTGTACGTGTGTGGTCGAGCAAGAAAGAATGGAGCCAGTGGGTGGCTGGGTTATTGGCGGCTGGATTCGGTGTCGGGGATGGAGAAAGGGATATAGCTGGTCTTATTAGCATAGGCTCTGTAGGCGGGATGGAGGAGATACGGTAATGATCGCTGAAGCTTGTTAAAAGGAGCGCGCGTGCGGCAGATTTAGACGTGGAAGGGATAACGGAAGGAGGTATTGTTGTTGTATTTTTTGGGGAATACGCGAGCTTTCATTTAGCAAGCCTTTTGCGTATTTTTCGGACGTCTTGACAATGACTTTTTGGAAATAGATAGTTGTTTCTTCTGTTTTTGTAATCGAAGTGATAAGGATGATTTTGAGTTCTAATGATTTTGATAGGAAAAAAGTTATTTGCTATTAAAATTTATTATTTTTTATATGCTAAATTTATTGTCGGACAATAAAAATTTTAAAATATTGTATGAAATAAATAGGAGCATACAAATTTCTTAGATTGAATAAAATCATTCAGTGAATACTTCGTAAATTGAATAGACTTTAAAGATAATTTATGCCTTAAAATTTTCTTTATTTTTACTATTCTCGCAAAAAATTCTTTACGTATATATACTATTCTATATTTTACTGTAAACTGAATTTTTGATATTCTTAAAGAACTAGATTTTCTGTAAGCTCAAATTTCTTTTCTAGAGCTTTTGAAGTATTTGTATCATCCCAATTTCACATAGTAGAGACCACAATATATATTAAAAAAGAAATAAAACAAATAAATCGATAGATATTATCAGGTTGAGAAGATGCTTTTGTACAAGCCAAGTCCTTCAAAAGCAATTGGTTCTCTAAGAGTTAAGAGGATGCCAAATGCCAACTACGGTGCCAATAACCTGCCTTATGGCACTAAAATTTTGAAGTTTACGCCGATTGTTGTACTCAGTTTCGTTTGTTATTGAAGTTTACAACTTTTCAAAATATAGTGATTGTTTTCTTTTTACAATATTTCACTTTTTATGTTCTATTCAAGTAGTAGCAGTAAATAATATTTTATTGTTTTTCAAACAAATAAACATAAAATTTTTTAAAATAGAATATACTGATAAGAATTTTTTATACTAATATCTCTATAATTGATCAATAAGAAAATATTGTTTTATTAATTTTCTATATACATTTTAAGAAAAATTTCAGCAGTACTTAAATTATGGCTGAACATATACGGACCGTATCTACTGTATATTAGTTTTCCTTTGTGTTATATTCTGTTCTTATGTATGTCAACTATAGTTTGTTTTAAAATAGTTATTGAAAACAGTAAATTTATGTACCACCATAACGAAATTCTCTAAATGTAATTCGTTAAAACTTTTTCACTATTACTAATTTTGACTGAAAACACAATATGAAAACACTTCCATCATTTTTAAAATGTTTTAACCAAACAATGGTTTTTGATCAAAGGATGGTTTTGATTTACTGTGTTTTAACTTTATTCTATTTATGAATTCTTTTTACATACATCAACAAAAGAAACATCCATCAATTCGCTACTTTTTACCGCTCATATGAGTAATAAACATTTCATTGACGTTATCTCATATCCAATATCGGTTAAATACAGATAACAAATCTGCACATCTTTTTTGCACGTAATTCGTTAAACAATGGAAATAATCGTATAGGGAAGAGAAAAGGAATTGAAGATTTTTAGCCACGCTTTCAATACTTGGAGTTAATTGGAAATGTTCAAAGGAGATTATTATCTTTCAAAATGCTCGTGTGGCGTACGTTGAGAACGTTTACACTGTACGCTTTGTTAATTCTTTACTTGAGAGACGAAGTTATGTTTCGATGGCTTGTTTTAATAGTTTTTTTATGATTTTGTGTATCAAGTGTATTTAATTCTAGTTACTGTATACTGAAAAAGAAGTCTAATTTTGAATTCAAATGCGTATTTACTGTTACAGTGTTGCATATATCTCAAAAAGGTTTCATAAGGGGTATACAATATAATGACAAGACACAGAAAGAAACGCGATATATATATAGTAAGTGTAATACCAGAATTCGATACACAAATATTATAACAAGTCGAGTGAACTCTGTATATAGAGGATGTAGTAGTGCAAACGTAATCAATGAAAATAACCATGTAGCTCAAAGAGATCTTTTAAACGAAACAAAAGTGCAGTAATAAAAATGTGCATACGGGATGAGGCCAGGCCAAAGGGAGCGCGAAAAATGCATTTAGTTCCGAAAAAAGACATAGTCGATACCATTGGCAAAATTCGTTTTGATCGCGAACTTGCCCACCTTTACAAAATTATGTATATGCGGACGATCAAAGTAATCAAGAACAGAATCAAACGTAAAAACTTTTACGCCAATATTAATCACGTGTTTACTCGTATAACGCGCACATAGAGATAGAACAAATTCGAATATATATCGTAAAATCAAATAACCACTTTTTCGCGTGACATTTTCGAAAGCAAATATTTGAAACTACTCAATATTTGGATTACAAACATTTGAACGGGTGCGCGGGATTTCGCTGAGAGAGTCCGTTGCTGAAAATACATCGCGAAATCACGTGGCTCATGTAAGTCATTACGTGGTTGTTATCAAGTGAATCATTCTAATTGTAATTTATGGAATTCCAAAAGTTTTAGGAATAGAGTTTAAACTTTTTTAGCGTTCACTGCAATCTGGCCTCGTCCACATTCTGGCAATAAAAAAAGAAATATAAATCAAATATACTTTCACTCAATTAAAGGTAAACGTAAGGACTTGAATAAATAGACAAATAAATGCTTCTACAATATATACGAGAGAATAAAATACCGATATACTATATCAAACAAAAACTGGCGCTACGTTGTTTTGTAATACTCAATAAAAATAATAATAATGATAATAATAATAATAATATAAATAAAAATAAAAATAATAATAGTAATAATAATAAGCAACTGACAATCCACAATATAAAAGAAGAAAGTCGTGTGACTATCAAGGATCTTGTAATCGAGAGAAAATTAAAAAAAAAGGCAAACTGTGGAGGGGCGGTGAAGAGGTGGAGAGGTGTATTTATATGTGCGGCGCATTCGAAATTCGATAAGTAGAGAATCAAAATTAAATAGCAATAATGGGAGAATAGAAAAACAAGAGCGAGACAGCGGTGCGCGAGAAGAGAGTGAATAATCGTGCGAGACGCTGGTGTGAGTGTGCGTGAAACGTGTGTATACTTGGAGGGGCGGAGGTGAAATTGATAAAAAATTAAAACGAACGAGGTGAAAATGAGAGGAGTGAGAAAAAAACAAGAATGCGCGCACGCTGCTGGTGGCAGGCTTTCGGGCAGACTTTGAAAGTGACGAATGGATTGCGTTTTGATGAGTGTAATATATAAAGTGCGTGCGGGTCGAGCGTTGAAAAAGAGGAAAAATAATTGAAGAGAAAGCAAGATGGGTCGTTTCGGTTCTACTTGCTTTTTTTCTTGTCGTAGAAAATATTGTTGTATAGAGCCAGAGAAATCGTTTTAGTTGGATCAACAATTTTTAGCCTGGTTAATCAATATTGATTAAGTGAAATTTTCACTGAGTCAATATTGCTTCTTTGATACATCGCTCTGGTGTGTTTCTTGAAAAAATTTTGTTGTTTAAGAAGCTTAGTTGAGCCAACCAAATTGTTCACTGAGCAGTGGAGGATTAAGTGTAAGAAAAGAGTTTGCGTTTACGAACTGCATAATCCCTTAACGCCAATCTATCATATTTTGATGTAATCAATAAGTTATCGGTTTAAATTAAACTAAATTACAAGCAATGATTATCTTATTTCAAAATAGTTTACGGCATCTACGCTTGTGAAATTAATTGCAAATCTAAGATCAGAATTATCTAATACAAACTAGTGAATCTGATATGGATCTCAAATATTCACGAACACAATACGTGATATTTAGCAACATATACATATACATGTTTCCAAAGTTAACTTGATTCAAAGTTACCAAATTTAAGTTAAGAGATTCAATGTAATAATCGTACATTTGAAAATTTTGTACCATTAAATTTTA
Organism: Eupelmus azureus; assembly: GCA_030522685.1. Classification (NCBI taxonomy): domain Eukaryota; kingdom Metazoa; phylum Arthropoda; class Insecta; order Hymenoptera; family Eupelmidae; genus Eupelmus; species Eupelmus azureus. The sequence goes on from JAPYZA010005141.1 coordinate 17,363, forward strand.
CAACTTTAAAGTTCAAATATATGTATTACATATAGAATACCTATTATATTTTGTGAAATGTAATTTAGATTTTTGCTTTGGTCGTTAAGGGTTTATGAAGCTAATTGAAAAGAAAACGTGGTATATAATGAAACATTGTTAGCAACTTTTTTTATGCATCTTATTTATGCATATCGATATATATCAGATTATTCTTTTTTAATTGATATTCATCTAATTAGCGAAAAGTAAATTAAAGTTGATTTGATCATTGGCAAATTCCAATTAAAAATGTATCGATAGCAACCGAATAGCAATCAAACGAACTAATACGTTAGTGTCTAATTAATGGAGCGTGAATATCACAGAATCTCTATTTTATATATAGGGCTTGCCTCTAAATAGGGTTTGTCAATCAAATAAGTTTTTTGGATCAATAAATTAATTGCTATAAATTTACAGAGCAAGTTAAATTATAAAATAATATTTACGGAAATACAGACAGTTATTCAAATATTTTTTTATTGAATGTTTTAAGGGACTTATACTAATTTGAAAAATCAAAAAATCAACAAACTAGTCAAAATTCATCGCCATTGTTATTGTTTATACTTTCATAAAGAACTTTGGAAATTCATTAAAAGTTTGGAAAAAGAATTTGAAATTTGCTCCATTAAAAATTCTCAACTCATTAAATATCAATAAATTCATACTTTCCATAAAGTCGCCATTTCACAGATGAAGACACTTTGCATTTAATGAGCCAATACTTTGCGACCAGTCGAAAGAAATTTCATCGTAAAATAAGCGCTCCATCCCGAACTTCCAAAGAAATACACTTCCGCGTTTTTTTGCCCGCTCAAAGAAGCAAACTCTTCTCTCGGGTGCATCGGAATAATTGCAGAGTAGTGCTGTGGATTCAGGAGTGGTTTTCCAAGAAGTACAAAGAGGGGATAAAGAAGAAACAAAAGTGGAGAGAAGAAGGGCAGAGGAGTCAAAACAACAAAACCTCAACGAAAAAACACGCAAATAAAGAATCAATGCTGTGTGTCAAGTACTGGTGTATGTGTATGTGTGTGTGTTTCTTATCAATAATATCGTTCACTTGTATTTTGTATTGTTTTGTCTTAATAATTTTGCATGATTTTTTTTTTGGATTAATACTTTTTTTTTGTTTCGTAGTTTTTTTTTTTTTTTTTTTTTTGTTCTGTTCGTGTCAAACTTACAACGTCAATAATTTGCATAAGCGTAAGGCCGAAGCTCAGCTGTAGGGGATCGGACTCATTTTGGACCGGGCGCTCCAGCACGTTGTACGAATCCAGCAGGTCGTTTAGCAGCCTCTTCTCATGAAAACCGCCACTTACCAGCCCTGACCGAATTTCATTCATAGCTCAATAATCTCTCTCGCTTATTTTTTTTCTTTTCTTACTTTTTTTTTATTGTTTTCTAAGC
>JAPYZA010005142.1:0-14980 GCA_030522685.1 Eupelmus azureus
TTACTTCTGCTGTACGTGAGCGATATATCTGTATCTGTAGCTCCAACCTTCTCGGACTCAAACAGTAATTAAAAAGCTGTTATTTATTTATTTATTTTTTTTTAATATTATTATCAGTTATCAATATTTGTAACAATGTTTATAACCTAAGAATATAAATCTTGCGTTGTTTTGACATTCACCATATTCTGAACCGATTATGCTAAAATATCTGGGCATATTGCGTTAAAAATTCTGCCCACTAGTTAGTTAAGCGGCCAGAACGTATGGTTAATTTTCTACGAGGGATCGCCCGTTCACAAAATCTGTGGGTCCATTAGGTGTTACCAATTTGTCGACTACAAATCATATCATGGTTTTATCTACGGATCCTTGTTACCATCCTCCTGCATAGTGGTTGTGCCAACTTAAAATACCTTTAAGCATAAGGAGAAGATAGAGTGAACACACTGATTTAAGTTGGCACTAGCGAAAATAACCAGATTTTTTCATGCGGTCGTGCGCAAGCTTGCGCAGCTATGTGGGGCCAGCATTAGTACAGGCCTAAAATTTCTTGGGCTGTAGTGTATGGCTCGGTCCGCGTGTTCTTCTTTGAAGTATTTAATTATACTTGTGTCCTATTTTTTCATGAAGATATTTTGGTCTCTTCCTCCGAGTATCTATATAGTACTCGTACATATACCTGTAGAAAGTCGTCTCCTTTCGTTCGAAAGTGTACTGGTTGAGCCCACTCAGGTCCCGGTATCCGATTTGGGCACTGAGGTCCAATTTCTATGTTTGCCACTTGCTGGGCGATGTCGTCATTTCCAGCGTTTTCTATGGTTTTCTAGTATAAGATGACTGATTAGGTTAATTCAAATGAATGGCTGTTTCTATAGTCATCATACTAAATTTATTTATAACGATTGATTGTAAGGTCTTACTTTAAAGTACTTTCGAAAAACCTTTTTAAATTTGATTTCAGATCTAGCTTCTATGTATTTTATACCAGTATCATATAGAACACCTGACCTGAAATATTATTTATATTAAAGTGATTTTAACAAGGAAGGTATCCCAAGTGTGCTGTGGCGCCGATTTTGGTTTTACGTTCCTTCTAAAACTTTTTTTTTCTTTTTTTTTTTAATATTTAAGAAACGAATAATAATATTTTAATAAAACCAATACTAAAAATTGTAAAATAAGAATAGCTGTAAAAAAATCACCGTATTCATTTTTAGCTACATCTATAGTATGGCATGAGACACGATGGTTTAGGAGACGCACATCCTTCATTGTCTCTTCCTAGATATATACTTCCTATGAAAAAATCCCTGAGTATACATGCGCACGATCGTATATATAAATATAGGAAAGAACCCTCATATATATAAAGAAGAGTCAAACATCACTCAAACGAAATACTGTGCAACGTTATCTCGCTGGTAAACAAATACGCATGAATTTTCAAGGCATGCTTGCTTCTCGTGCCCCCCTCTCTCTCTCGCTCTCTTCCTCTCTTCCTCTCTACCTCTCTTTTATTTTATTATCTTGCGCTCGCCTTTTTCGCGAGGTTGCAGCAGCAGCAGAACACTGAGCCAAGAAGAGCGAACTGGAAACGCCCCCGATATGTTACGTTCAATCAAGCAATCGGCCAAAGTGCAGTAAGATATAAGAGTCGAGCTTAGGCAGCGGGCGCGCGCATCCCTTCGCTCGTCTCTGGTATATGTATAGGAGGTTCGAGTTTACAACTGCTGTGTAAGGGCAAAGAAAGAAGGGCTGGGCTAACGAAAGAGCATTTGTATCGTTAGAAAGAGTTTATTCAGCAGAATATACGCTAGTTAAAGAGCAAATATGGGCTAGCTCATATAAAATTCTTCACCAAGGTATCCCGAGTATAGATTTATTTGCAATGAATTATTAAGAAATTCAAGAGATTCAATTATTCCATTATTGTTTCGTATATCTCAAACTTCTTTATTTTGATTCAGAACTAAAATTTTAAAGCAGTGTAGTTCTTTATTGTAGAATACTAATTATTTACGATAACTTATTTATAAAAAAAGAACTGAAAAATTTTGTAAAATACACATATTAGGAATAATGTATCGCATAATCCGCTAGTACAATAAAGTATGAGACTGCTACTGATTATCATAAAATAATTATGTATTACGTGTAATTGTGATATTTTCAGCTTTTATATTAATATCGAAAGAAATTTTTTATAAATATGTGTTCGCGCACAGAACAATATTTCACGCGAGTAGAAATTAAGAGTAAAAATACCTAAAAACTCTTTACTTTTTCTTTACTTTTATTCACACATATGTTTATAGAGACGATTAATCTGAACATTCTAATTTGGTTATTTATCAAATTTGCTCCTTCAAATAGGAGAATTTATAGATTTACTTAAATCAGATCTATCCCAGAAAGCCTCTATTTATGTTTTACAAAAAGGATGCTGTTTATATCCGTAACAATATGTATATGAAAGAATAAACTGAATGAATTATTAATTAATTTTCAACGAATTTGTTAATAATACATTCTTGAACGAAAATTCTTCAAAATGTATTAAACGTTGTAGCGATGATAGCAGTGTCAATGTAGCAATTATAATACTTCATTATTCGTAGAAATATATAACTATCGTATTTCAAAATGTTTTCTACGAATAATAAAGGATTATAATTGCTGAATTGCTGATACATTTTGGAGAATTTCGGTTTAAGAATGTTTTTTACACAAATTCGTTCTAGATTATTAAATTCATTCAGTTTATTGTTTTCCAAATGACTCTTTAAATTATATATATTTTTTGTCTAATTATTCATAATTTATGATTAAACAAAAACAGATCGACCAACAAATGAATTAATTCACATCAAGTAAATTAAAAACGAGTCTCATCTTTTGGAAAACAATAGTTTAAACACTCAGTGCACATCAGGTACCCGCTCATGCTTCAAGCGAGAAGTAAGAGAGAGAAGGTGAAACAAATGTTCCCACAAGCAAATTATCCATCATTACGATCATTAGCTGAGTAGCTAGAGCATTACTTGAGCCAGTCGCAACAGTAGTAGTAGGTGCAGCAGCGCTTCAATAGACAGATTACAAAGGATTATCCTGCGCCCTCTTGCTCGCACAGTTCGCGGATACAAGGCTCTTAATTAATTTCGCTTAAAGCGTCGTCTTCGCTCACTTCTCTCTACCTCTCGCGTTCTCTCTGTAATATGCTGCCATGCGCTCGCACGCATACGGACGTACGCACCTGCACATATGTATTTATGCGTAATCTAACGACGCGAACAGAATGACGTCTATGAAAGACATCCTCTATGAAGTATAACTACCTATGCTTGCGTATTATCGCTCAATATTAAACTAACTCACAGTCGAGCTAGATAAGCGTGCATCGGTAGTTTTATATTAGTAAGTATATTACTCTCTGTATTTGCACATTCCGATAGACGAACGTACTCACGTATGCTCAGGTATGACTTTGGTTCAGCGCGTGAAAGACGCAAGCGAAGGCACTGCAGACACGAAGGCGAGCGTACACGTATGTATCCGAGCGGAGCTGGTATAACGAGGTGGTCCCCGCGTGTTCCATGTTAATTACAACCTCGGAGTATGTACGTTACGTAGCCGGCTCGAGTTCGGATAGCTGCAGTTGCCTAATTGTGGTTTTAATACTGAAATTTAGAGGAGCCTCGGCAACGAGCAGACTAAAGATCGCGCGTGTGGGGCTTGCAGAGGCTCGGCCGCCCCCGCACCGGCGTAATTGCGCTCTCTTACGCGCGCCCCCCACCTCGCGCACCGATGTTAAGTGCTTATTACTTTATCATGGGCTGCGCGTTGGTTCTTTCTCTTTTTCGCTTTTATGCGGGCTGTATCCTCAGCGAGCGTGAGCCTGAGCGCTTACGTTATTCAGAAGACGATCTTTGAAATTTTCATGACGCCTTCGCTTGGGGTTCAACACTTGGAGCTTTCTGTAAATTCGTAATGGTGAGTTTGGTTCGAGGTATAAATATTTGCATTGCGAAATCCTGAATAGGTCAACGATTTTTCAAACTCGATGGATTTACTGTTTTAGACTTATCAGATTATAAAGGTTAATTATCTCTCTAATACCTTAGCATACAATAGCTATTTTCGATACTAGGACAAAAATAGGACATTACGATGCAAGTTATTTAAATAGCACCTTACGGTACTGCATATGCGGTACTACGCTGCGTATTAAGGGTGCTAAACGACGTGCTATGAACTATAACTTATAACATGATTATCATACAATATTTTATAACACTGACTGCCATAAATCTATGGTCACGCCTATCCGTACTATAAACAGTCCATTCTTGCACCGACTAGTACCGAGCAGATCGAAGACGTTACAAACACTGTGCAGTAATAAACTGCTTGCAAATAGCATGGATAGCCGTGACATAAGTGTGAATTTATACCACGCAGTGCTTCAAAGTGATTTTAACATTGCGCAAATTTTTGTGTCCGACCGAAGTGTAGTTGAAAATGCCATGCAAAGTTAAAATCGTCTTATCCCACATGCATATAACCGAATTTGTTTTTTTTTTTCTTTACATAGACAAACGCAAGGCACGAAATCGTGATCACAACCTCGCGCGCACGCTTCGCTTATTATTTATGTATTTATATAAAGTTCGTAGATAAAAATATTTTTGCATTTTTTTATTCAAGGGTGCGTAAAATTAAATTTGCGCACAGAGTGTCAAAACTGTATGTTTCACAAATACTTTGCTTTTTTCAGAGAAAAAGTGACTTTATTGGAATCTGAAATTAAAAACACTCTCCTTGATAGTTGGGTGATTAACTATTAACCATAGATTGAACTAACTTGTTATTATGAATTAACTTGTTAGTCAGTTCAATCTATGATTACCATCTACGAAAAAGATTATCCAACTCCATATAAGTTCTTCACTTAGCTCAATCTATCTTTTAGATTCAGAGATATGTATGTCTATGCTTAGCTCAATGTATATCTTTTAGATTCAGAGGTATTATCAGGCAGTAGGGATAGCTTGCATACTTTTCATTAAAAATTTTAAAGTTTAACTCTTATTCCGACTACTATTCTTGGAGATAGTTTTCCATGTCAATGTAGTTTCCCCTCAGCCCTAGCTTTGACTACACGGAATTCCTCGAACAGTATAGGTATTAGGGTTTAATAACTAGAATTTGCCATAGAAGCCATTTTCGACTATTGATTTCTCTACTCAGATACTTCTCACGGGAATGGGATATTAGTTAGTATAAAGCGAAGTTTAATTATTAGAATTATGAATTATGATCCCAGTTAGAGCTTTAGATGCTCCATTGGACAAAATGTAGTGACAACTATGGTGAATTTAAGAAAAGAAAATATTTTTCGGTTAAATCTTTAATTTTATGAATTTTGTTTTATTTCATAAACAGTAGCAGCTTCTTTTTTATGATCTCAATCAAATATGTAATAACAAAATTTTTAAAATAACATAAATTTCCTTTATATTGCATCAATTTAAAAAATTGTAATATTTTAGAAACATGTACATAAAATTATTTGACTGAGGTTTTAGAATTTCTATTATAAAACATCACATAACTTTGTATGTATTATCATATAACATGTATTATGAATTATTATGTAAATAAATATTAAAAATAATATATCTTTTTTTAAGGTTCACATAAAAGTTTAGAAAAGTAATGTGATATTTTAGAAAATATATGTAACTTATTTCAGCAGCTTATCCCTTATTTTAAATCAATAATAATTACATGATTTTGTAATTGCCAGCTTCAAAGAGGCGGCAAGAGTGATTAGTGAACACTAGGCACTGCACTGTCTTAACTTAATAAACTCAGTTTTATTTAACTCACCTGAAAAAGAGAAAGAAGAGAAAGAGAGAGAGAAGAAAGGGAAAAGAGGAACATCAAACCATTCTTCTCAGGAAGACGTACCGAGCAGTAGCCCAAGAAATAGTCAAGTTTACCGCTCACACGTCTCGAAAAGTTCATGTGGCCGTCAATCAATGTGGAACGTCTCCTCCCGGCGAAATAGTTTCCCTGATTGTCCTGCGGATTCACGAGACAATGCAGCTACAACCGAAGGAAAAGTCCACGGAGACCCAAAGCGAACAGCGCTGGAATGGAATAGAACTATCTCATTGAAGGTGGCAAGCGCGTCTTTGTCACGTAGCTTGACAGAATTTCTCTTTCTCCCCGTGTAAATGTACGTACATACGTAGCTTGTATGCGCCGCCATAAGCAAGCTAAACATTCTATTCCGTATCTGTAGTTGTTTCTCTCTTATGTCTCTTTTTCTATTTCATCGCTACGTACTTATCGTATAATTACCGAGCATCTGATTATCTGATTTTGTATAAGCGTCCTACTCTGTTTGTTTCCATATCTCCTCATTCTTTCTTCACTCCTTCATCTTTTCTAATACCTTAGCGGAATCTTCCCAGCTGGCTCCTTTTTCGATGAGCCGAGGCGCGCGAACACACGGAGAAAAGGAGAAGACAGAAAGAGAGAAGCTCGGACAAATCACGGTAGATAAATCTCTGAGGGAATGGAGAAGATTAAAACGACGCCAAAGGACGTCGATGGTTGAGAGGAGCGAGCGAGCGAGAGAGAGAGAAGAGCGAGAGTGAGAGACGAAGAAGCGAAGCGTAAGGGTCGGCAAGTAGTAGCCTGGGATCGCTCTCTTACCCTCGCTCTGCAACGCTCTTCTTCGCCTAGCCCAAAGGAAAATACACTTTACTTAACCTTTGCGGCTATATAGGGAAGGCCCCTATCGTAAATACTGCATTAATGTCTTGACATCTTTTTCTTTTTCTCGTTCTTTTATTTTTTTGTCTAATCATGGTAAATGCCAAGATATAGATAAAAACAAATTAGTGGTTGAATTTAACTATAGTCATAGATGAATTTGAAAATCAAGGAGATAATACTTTAGCTGAAACGTAAGAATACAAAATAATCAAATTCTATTGATAAAGTTATACTACAACTTATATTCGTATTTTGGTTGATTTAACATAAAACAGTTTAAATATGAAGTAATATTATATACAGTTCATTTATTGCACTGTGAAATGAATTGGATATTATTAATGAATTTTAAATTTTACGCTTATACCGAAAGTTCGTTAAATTTTTCTTCATATGCATTCAACTATATTTAATTTTCAAAATATTAATTTACATATTAGTTATGCTTTCAACTCTACTGATAAATATTTGAATATTTGCTCTAAATATTTACATAAAACATATTTATTTATATAAAACATATTTTCAAAAGCAATCGAGGCATTGGGTAAAAAATGGCCCACAGTTAATGTAAATAAAATAGGCTTTATTTCATTCAATTCCTTCATTTTTAATCATTAATAAAATTTGTGTAAAAGTTTGTTTGTAATACATATATGTGTCCCTATGGGTATGTATTTTTTTGTAGGTTTGATCATCGCTATCATTATCGTTTTAGAATGTTATATATTTTCCTTTCAAAATAGTAACATTTTTGCTCTAATACATCCTTGTTTTTAGTCTTACACTTTTGTAATCTTAGTTCTTAAATTATATTCTTTGATTATTTTTAATTTAATTATTGAAAACCTTCAATTGGTCGTGTCTCTAATACTATTGAGAGTAACTAAAACTTCCATTTAACCTTCCACTTTTTCTACAAAGCATCCTCGAAATTCGGATTCAGCAATCCAAATTACGTCTAAAAACTTTAATGCACATAAGAATGTGAAATGACCACAACTTTCACGATAAAACTTGTTGATCCAGTTACTATGACCTTAATGTCCCTAAGTGGCTTAGGTATGTGTTCTCTTGTAGTTTTAGGCGTGCATATAAATATCTATCTATACATATAATTATTAGATTCCGTCCATACTGCATATCCGAAATATACATCCACACCTTCTTTAATATTATGAAACAAGAACATTCGAAAATCTGCCAGTGCTTAGCAGAATTTTTCACTTACACAAAGATCACATAATGAATGTAAATTACACGATCAGTCTAACATGAAAGCCAAAAAAAGAAGTTAAGTACTCTTTCTTCTTTGCACTCAACTCTAAAAGAAGAAACATTAAGAAACAAGGGCCGCTCGGCGCCGCTCGAAAAAGGGCATACGTAAATCAAGGCATTAAATCGGCCCATAAATCCCGAGCTACTTCATCAGCGTAAAAGACCGCCACCTGACCCGGCGGCCGCCGGTTAATATAGGGTTAATCTCTCGTTCGGATCATCTTTTGCCTCCGCACTTGCGCATTATCTCGCGGAAACAATTTGACGCGCGAGAGCGCGCGACGATAAGAAGAAAGTCGCGCGCAACTGGTTTACGAGCCTGGACGGCCGGGAACGCGCGTATTTAAAGTTCGGCTGGTCCGCGAGCGAAAAGTCGAGTTGCTCGCCGCGGAGCGTGGCTGAGATTGGACTTAGTGTCGAGAAGAGCTGAGATGGAATATAAAATGCGGAGCGAGGCAATGAAGACTTTGACCGATGTATGTGAAGATGAGATGAACCAAATTTAAGTAATCATATGATATTAAATTTTAGTACTGATGGAATTATAATTTTGTCACCAAATTTTTAATTGTGTAGTATATATTTATTGTATTTAAATATTTATTTCAATTTTGAAACGTGAGGTAATGAAATAATATCAACAATTAACCAGCAATTTTAGATATCATTCTGTGGAGCTTAAAATTTCAAGTGATTCTTCGAATAACTTTATCGTCCATCCTCATTGATATCCTCAAATTCCCAATTCACACAAAATATCTATAAATACAGCGAACGAAAAAAAAATCTTATAAATAAAAGCTTCGCCAACCACAACTTGGCTCTTTTTTCATCCTCGAGAAAGATCGAAAGCGCAGCGCAAAAGATACTTCGGCTGCACGCTTAGGCACTCGGATTTAATTAAGCGCGTGCGCGCGCTCGCTAAGAGAGGCAGTTTCGCGGGCTGGGTTAAGCGGAGGCCGCTATATATGCCCTTCTCTGGCTCGTTTCGATTTTATGGAGATCGATGTGCTAGCGCGAACGTTGAAAAAAAAAGAAAGAAAGGCGAAGGAGGAAAAAAGGACTGCGTCGGTACAATGCGGATACCGCCCCCTCCGCCCACAGTCCCTTATTCGACTCTTTCGCCGCGAATTTTTGCATCGGAGAGCGAAAGAAGAAAGAGCAGGAGGAAAAGGAGGAAAAACCTAATAAAATCCGGTTCAGTTTTACTAAGGGAAATATTCAGTTACTAAGCAGTTTTATTGTGGCTGAAAGGTAGTCTATTAAACGGACTAGATGTAGGCAGTGCTATGGAGGTTTAGTAAGGACTTTGTTTATTATTATCGTAGCTCGATTATAGAATTGCAAAAATCTGGTATCTACTAGAAAGATGATTAGTAATATTGAATTATTTTTTAACATAAATTAAAATCTTGATTTGTATCGTTAATATACCAAATTATTTATTTTATTGCATTAAAAAAGTCACGAATTTATAGGTTGAAAAACAAATTATATGATTAGTAATTAAAATATATATCAACAAGATGCGTGATCTTTACGTTATTAACATATGTTTATAGTTTTATATACATACAGTTTGAAAAGGAAGGCAGGAGATCCTCCGAAACGTAGACATGTTAACAATAAAACTATTCTTACAACATGTTGTGTTCGTTGAAGATCAATCTTCATCTCTCTCAAAAAACTTGAATCACGAATACGAAAACTCATCTCTATCTATAAAATATGTATCAACTTCATACTTATTGTTCCAGTTAATTCTCACTAAAGGCTTAATTCTATATTTGCGAATGATTCCTTATTATTTTTAGATCTGTTCAATGCTCATTTGCTGAGCACACTATCAGTCAGATTAAGTTATATGTACTATTTTTTTCTTTTTACGCGGAACATAATAATTATTTTATTTATATTTGATGTCCTTATATTTTACGAATCTCTGTATTAAAATTACATGCAGAATAAAAATTTTTAATTTCAATATCAATAATGTAAGTTGAGCCTCTAAACTAGAGCTTAAAAAATGTTTTTTTTTCCTTTAAAGAAAAAATTCAATTTTTTTTTTTGTAAACTTAAAAAAATTAACTTACAGTTTGACGAAGAAAAATAAAAGACGTAAATTAGGTGATTAAAAGAAGTTCTATATATAAAACAGAAGTAAAAAAAATAGAAATAAAAGAAAAGAATCGAAGAAAAAGTGTCGGAAAAGGAGTACGCGATGTACGGGAATCGGAAGCAGGCTGAAGTAAAATAGAGTGGCGCAGGATTTGCCTACTCCATTACTCAGCTCCTTCTCTCAGAATCGAATACGCCAGTCAACGCGGATTTGCCGCTGCCCTTTCAATTTCCCAGGCACGACGATCTGCCCTCGGTGTTATGCGCCGCGAGCGGAAATCATGAATATCAATCGCCTACGCCAACTGACCACTGCTGCCTCTGTTCCAGCCAGTCTTATACTTTTAATAACGCGTCTTGTGACTTTCATTTCAAAGAGTTTCGCGAACGGAAGAACGGCAGAAAAATGTCTATCGAGATTTGAACCGATTCATCGTTTAATGCGCAAAACTTTCCGAAATCCCGTAGGGATAGCCGAGAGACGTTCTTTTTATCTTTTTCCCTCCCAGTCTGGAAAATATAAAGTTTTGGCACAAATAGTTTATCATTTGAGAAAACTACAAACGTGTATATACGTATATCGAGCGGCAGTATTAAAAGTTTTATTCAAATAAGAGAGCTTTAAGTTCTCGTGAAAAGCTTGAGCGTCTCATGCTCTTTCATGGGCTCTTTTCTCTAAAACTCTAGTAAAAAGGCGTCAAGATTTAGAAATCTTAAGGAACTTAAAAGACCCGCAGGAAATATAGATCATTTGAATTTTGAAACATTTATGGATAAAAGAATTCTTACATATATAATATATTTTTGTAACAAAATAAGTTCGATTGTAACAACAGAAAACTCACGTATCATTAAAAATATATCAATACTAAATTCGCGAAAGTAAAATCAAAAGAACCACTCTCCGCAAAACCATAAATTACCATCGCTTTTATTAATTCAAAGTATTTCCTTCCTTTAAAATCCCATTGCACGGAACAATGGGCCGCTTGTACCTCCTTTTTTCCGATATCCTTTGCGCAGCTGCTCGGTCAAAATGCAGCTCTCCCTCTGGCCGCGTATAAATCATCGCGCGTGCGCTTATATTCGCGCTCAGCTATGATTTCGCGATTATCTCTCTATCGCTCTTTGTGTGTACACACAGAACGTTATTAGCTCAGCGATACTGTAACCGTAACGTTTAATTACAAATACGTCAATCCCAATTACGCATCGGCATCGGCCGCTCACGGGGAGCGATCTTGTTGATATAAGCGATGAACACCGATGTGAGCGCACACACGCGCACACGCGCACACGCGCACACAAAACATGAGCGAGATGACCGTTAATCGCGGTTACATTGTTTATCGACGTGCGCCGGGAAAACAATCGATGTGTATTAAAGCACGTTTACTTGGTGTGCGCACGTATGTACACACGCGCACGGGTATACTTACAGCTGACGATTCAAAGCTTTGCGAAAAAGAGATATCAATCATACGTCCTAGATTCATATGTTAATATAATTGATTTCGATTTTTAGACGTTTTATTATGTTTGTTATAAATTATTAAGAGTTTGATAAAAGATTCGAATGAGATAAAATCGAATAAAATAAAATAATTTAAGAAATTATTATAATTATAACTACTCTAGTGACAGTGACATGTAGATATAGACGATGAATCAAGAGACGTAAGCGAGGAAGATTATACTCCAGATAGTGGCTCAGATTCGGATGACAATATGAGTGATATCGAAGATACTGACTACGATGAAATGAATGAATACTGCTCTGATAATGATGAAATCTTTAACTCTATCAATGAAGTTACAGAATAAGTAACATAGAAAAAATCGTTTTTAAAAAGGTGAATTATTAATCTCTTTGACAAATAATTCCCCAGAACAAATTTTTGAAAAATTTTTAAACATATTTGATTTGATTTTATAAGAGATAAATAGATATGCCAATCAATACACAGCAGAAAATGATTCAAAAAGAACATGGCAATACAATAAATGAGTAGACACTTATGTAAAAGAATTCAAGAAATTCTTTGGAATTGTTATATTAATGGGAATAGTGCGTCTTTCACAGCTGAATCTCTACTGGAGTAAAGGAGGTCTGGATGACGTTAAACTAATTAAGAAGGTCATGCAATAAGAGATAGGTTTCTGATGCTTGTAAAATTTCTTCATTTTGTAAATAAAAAAAGAGTTTAGATGATAAAAGAAATAAATTGTACAATTTGAATACAAAAATATATTTTGGTAAAGAATCCAATAAAGATTCTGATAATAAGAATCTAGCAGGATATGCTGAGTCTGTTGTAGTCGAGCTAATGCAAAATTATTTTTATGAAGGAAGAACCTTATACTACACTGATAATTTCTACAATAGTATTCACATTGCTGAAATGCTTCTATAAGTTATAATACTTACCCTTGTGAAACTTTGAAGAAAAAAATAGGAGATTACCAAAGGAAATACTAAAGACAAAAATTGATATAAAGAGACTTGATTCGCCAACAACATTCAAAAGGTGCGTAAAGATTTTGAAATGGAAGGTCAAACGAGATGTGCTTATGATTAACAAATGATAAACACAAAATCGAATCACGAAAGATGTCTTCCCAACTCCATTAAAAGAGCGAGAAATGGAAAAGTAATATGAAAACCTCTTTGTGTTTTCGATTACAATAGAGTGAAAAAACTATTACAGTTCACTACGGAGAAGACTCAGATGGTATCCAAAGGTGGCCTTTGAGTTGAGCTCTGGCACTGCTGTTATGAATTCTTGGATATTACATCGAGATACCGGTGAACAACCAATGTCTTTACTAAGCTTCCGAGAGAAACTTGTAGAAACTTGTAAGAGTCTCTACTTGTTAGAAATAGATCAAGATGACGTAGTAAACGTAAGACGTAATCGCCATACCCTCGAAAAAGTCGTAGGAGATGAAAATTTACTATCAGAAATATAAGAAAGATGGTTTACCTGCTGTTGAAGCTGTATCAAATGCAAAAATGTATATTATGTATAATTAAAAGATGATCATAAAAATGTACATTTTTAGCGAAGTTCATATTACAGGATACATTTTTAGCGAAGTTCATATTACAGGATAGCTTTCCCAACATAGTTTTACAGTTTTACAACTATAGAATACTTTATTGGCAAATAAAAAAGATTCATAATTACTAAAAATACATAAAGGGAACTTTTTGTTGTTTATAAATAAAATAATATTTTTATAAATAGCAAATTTTAAAAAGCATTTTTTCCTACATGAATCTACGCATTGCATACCTTGATAGAAAACATTTAATGGTTTATAAGGTAGAAAATAGCCAAAAAATATCCATCTCATAGTTTTGATTGAGGAAATTTCGACCATGGTGCATATAACACACGCATATACAGACACACTAATTCACGCATACGTGCGTATGCAAACACAAACGCAGTTTGATATTTTAAAATCTCAAAATGTTTTAAACAGTACCAAACTGCATAAGTTAATGCAGAAGTTGAACGATGCAGACATGAAAAAAGATGTACAAACCAGTTGATATATCTCGATTCACCAATTTTGGATGCAATATACGGTTATAAGAAGTCAGTGCTATACGATAAGGCGACGAAGGGGCAAGGTCCGACCCTGCTATTAGCTCTTAAGTTGAGCCGGAAATTTCAGTCCGGAACCTTTGGGGCTACTGTGCCGTTGAAAGATAGAAAGAGAGAGAGAGAGAGGTAGGTTTGCAGAGGGAAAAATACTGTATTGGAAAAGAGAGGAACGTATATACCTTAGAGATGGCAAGAGTAAAAAAGAAGATGAAAGCAAGGCCAAGAAGGAAGGTAAAAAAGGAAGGAGACAGAGCGGGGAGGCTAAAGGACGGCTAAGGAAAGAGGATTTATAGAGATCCACTTTAGAATACGCGCAAGCGGACATCGGTCCCGCGGGTTTACTTAACGCCTTCCATCAGAGTCCCTCGCGCGTGCGGAAATTTAATTAAAATTGTAGCTAATTACTACGCCGGACCCCGCAAAGCTTGCCGATTAAGGGGAAGGCTGCGCGCGTTCGTTGAATAGCGATTAAAAAAAAAAAAGAAAATTTTTATGACGATAGTCTCGGTTGCTCCTACCCTTCAAGAAACAGGATATAAAAATTAAATACTTGACTTAAAAGGGTAATTTAATTTAAAAATGTTTTCCCAGTAAATTTAGTTAACTCTGTAAATACAAAAAGTGGTTTTGTATGATACATTTTGTGTAAAATAAAAACGCTGTAGTTAATGTTCTTGTTTTCTCGTATTAAATAAACTGATTTTTAATTATTTTAAGTAGTATTTAGATTAAAAAGGTAAAAATAAAAAAATTTAAAGTTTTATTAATCAAATATTACGGCTAATTGAATAACCTTCGTACTTTAAAGCATTATAATAATTATTTCTATTAGATTTCTAATGAATAAGCTTCATGATTTTTTAATATTAGTTTTGTTATAATAATAAATGAAAAGAAATTCAAGTTACACTCATAATAGTAATTCAGTATTTCTTGAATACATGTATTTTGAATTTTATTGTAAAGAACGACGATTAACTTTAGAGAATTATTAATTTATAAGATCTAAGTATATTATAAATATTAAAAGTAATAGTAAGTACTGCAATATTCTACCGATAAAATCTAAGTATTCTACAGCTGATCCATTCATTTACACTATACAAACTTAACAACCACAGCAACATCATAAACGACCTCCACCATCACGCAAGCACCCACCACTACACCAACATCACCCT
>JAPYZA010005143.1:0-12993 GCA_030522685.1 Eupelmus azureus
AGTGAAATTTTCACTCTAACGACTTTCGAGAGTAGGCGCGGACGCGATCCACTACAGCTCTTATAACTCTGGCGCGTGGATGGCACGTTGTTATACAGCTGCCCCGGAGGGATGCAAAAAAAGAAGAATATGCGTGGCTGCTTCATACATCCATCGCACTGGGCGTGCATAGACTCACGATGGAGAGAAAGAGAGAGAGAGAGAGAGAGAGAGAGAGAGAGAAAGCGAGATTGCCCATTGTCACGCCCGGTTTTTCCTTCTTGTTTTTCGTTACGCGCTCGTATCCCATCTATCTTCCTTTCTCTCTCTTTCTCACAGATCTCTCTCCTCTTCTTTCTTCTTCTTTTTTTCTCGTGCGTGCATGCATACTTGCGTCTTTTTTTGGTCCCTATACTTTTGGTCGTTTGTGCACTGCAAACCTTTGACTATTTCGCAAAACTTTTATTTCTTTATTATTTTTGCGCTTTATTTCACGCAAGAGCTGAGCTAAGAGAGGGGGTTTCGAAACGGATATATGGGCATAAGCTTGGCTGCGCGCTGCAATTGCTGGGAACGCTCTTGGATAATTCGATCATTGTGCGACTAGCTTGGCTGCACCGCCGACGGCTTTTCTCGGTCAGAAATGAATTTAGCGCTACGAGAAAATAGAATTTTTTAATTTAATGTTTGTTCCGGGATTTTCGTTTCTCAGCTCTAGCTGCTTTTCTATAATAATTGGTTTCGTAATTAAAATATTGATCGTATTTGTTATACTTTTCGTTTTTAATCAAGTAGAATGAAATTTTTTGGTCAAATGTATATTGTAACAGTTTTCACCTTATTTTCCATTGCTTTGTACATTTTTATGTATTAGTAGTAGAAGTTCATAATTGCTGTAAAGTACGTCATAAACATGGATGAAACTTGTCCGCTTAAAATTATATATTTCTTCACTGAAATAGCACAGGTGAAAATGGGTTATAAAGGGTAGAAGGTTGGAGCAGTTGCTTGAAGTTATTTTAAGATGAGATATAAATCGTTTAAAATTATAAGTACTTACTCGTGAGGTAAATCAAAAATAATAACTTTTTAAACTGACTATAATGGTACAAAAGGAATGAAAAGATATTTCTTTCTTTTTTTTTAATTAAGAATATTTCTTTGAAAAACTAAGAAACATAAGAATTTCTGACGTTTCATTAAAAATAAATATGAATGTATTTTTGATAATACATATGAAGTAGTAAATTGATTATTTGCTAAATTAAAATATGTGAATATTTTAGGCTATATTTTGTTAATTAGCCAGTATTTGAACAAAGTGAAAGCCTAATAAACGTATAGTCTAATGTTGTTACAGAGCTATACCTAGTTTTAGCATGATATTTTAAAGTTATACTCAATTTCATACTGTACGTATACGTTTGAAATATGTTCATCACCGCTAGACGCTTTTAGTTTTTGATCAGGTTAATAACCGGATTTCAGAATATTAGAAATTTGCAGTTTAATTTTAAATTTAATCGATTTTTAAAATTCACTTAATGTTTTAATTGAATTTCTTCATTATTTATTTTGATTTATTATATAAATAGGAACTTTTAACAATAATCTAAAATATTTAATAAATTTAAGTAAGATCGATAATCTGTTTTGAAATAGCAATATTTTTTATTTACAAAATTTTGTAGAACGCAAAAATGTTAAAATTATTTCTTATTAAACGATATGAATACCTATTCCAATTGTCAAAAGAAGTAAATCGATTTCTATAAAATGAGTATTTAAAACTTCTAATTAGCTACAAGCATTCTCCAATTTTTGCTTCAATCAACGCTCAATCTGGAAACGATTACATAAACCGTGGCACACGTGTAAGTCCAATCATCCGTCGGCTAAAATTCAATGCAGAAAATCCGATATTAACCGTCGGCCGCTGCATATATATCACACATTCTCTATCGAACATCGGAATATTCAATCATTCAAAACAGATCCGGTAAGGGGGCACTACGCTGCAACTGCCGCTCTTAATGCAATCGATTTGCCTGCTTGCGTGAGCTCGAATTATTGAAAAACTTGGCGCAGCTAAACAGCGAGGCGACTAAGAATAACGAAATCGACGGTAGAAGGGAAGAAAAAGCGCGAAGGCGTGGGTCTGTGTGTATAGGTACTCTAGTTACGTTTTTCACTCCTCCCTCTCTTCTCGTCCCCCACTCCTTCGTCTTCTCAGTAATTTTTTTCCGGTATCGTTGTATTTTACGTCTTTACGTATATCAAAAAATATGACTTTGCGGTAAAGCAAAACTGCGAATTTTTCTTTTAAAAAATGGATGTTTAGCAAAAAATAGATCGCAACTTGAGCTGCTGTTTATTAATTTGCATAATTGGATTTTAATGTTTTGAGTTTCAAGAAAATTTATTGCCCGCGTAAAAACTGTTTTTCGAATCGTAAATAAAGTTTTTCTATTTAGAAGTTCAAAGCTGAAAAATGGGAGAGGAGACAAAATTGAATCTTAGTAATAACGCGTTAGCTATAACTAACGCTAACTAATCAAATACGTAAAAGTAAAAATTTACATTGTAACTTTATTAATAAAAAAAGTCGATTTAGTAATAAAAAAATCTATACAATAAAAATTCTAAAATAATTATCGTTTAAGATGATTGATGAAAATATATGTAGAACTTGTCTAATTGACCAAGAAATTCTTGTTACTTGAAACGTTAAGTTTTCTACAATAACTCCTTTCTTAAAGTGAATATAATTTATCTGCTTTAAAGTATCTAATTGTGAGTAGCTGTATGAATAAATTTAAAAAGTTTTAGACACTGAATGAAATAAGTGTTAAGTAGAATTAGATCCGATGTGGTCAGACAATTCCCATCTTCATCGAATATTTAATAGAATTTTTAACTACACTTTTTATGTTATGGTTTACTTAATAACAAAAATACTAACTACTCTATTCTCTTCGATCAGAAAAAAATATTATATCGAAAGAAAAACAAATCGGAAAAACATCCGGCAATTCGAAAACTTCCTCTATCTCTCCCCCGTTTTTATCTCCCTTACTCTATGAGTGCACGCCCGCGTGTGGACTGTTTTGAGGTCGCATCGCGACCTCCTGGCGGCGCAATATTTTCGCCTAATTCTCTCCCGCTGAATCGACATTTCGTACACTCGCCTAGCACACCAAGCACGTTCACATATTCTCATGTTCGCATATACACGTATACACGCACACACGCATACACACACATACACACACACTCACACATTCACTCACACACACACACACACACACACATATACACATACACATATACAGCCATAAAGACACAGTTAAAGCGCAGCCGGAAAGCATAGGGAGAGAATAAGCAAGAGAGAGAGAGAGAGAGAGAGAGAGAGAGAGAGGGAGATGGAAAAGCCGGATTAGAGCAGTTTCTTCTTTATCTCTTTTTTTCCGGGCGGCTAGCGCCAGTCATTTCCGTGCCGCGTAGCTACTCCTATCGCAGTACGTTGACATTTGCGATGCACGCGAAGGGTTATTGGTTCTCTCTCTCCACCTATATATTTGCGGGGCGGCAGCAGCGGCTATAGCACAGTTCCGTCGGATCAGCCTCGATGCTCGTTCTCCCGCGTGTATACATACTCGCGCCACGCGCACCCGCGCGCTTAAACGCTAGTTAACCTCTTTGTACGCCGAGCGCACTCCTGACCGGCGACGACCCTTTTTTTTTCTTTCCTTCCCCGTTCGTTTTTTTTCTTTTTTGCAGGCGTGTCTGTCTAAAGATGCAACGTCGCACTTTTATTACTGGTCGTCGGCAAAGCTTTCGCAATGGGGCTTAATCAGAGACAGTTTAGAGCTGTATTTTGGAAAATGATTTAATTTGTGGTATTAAATTGTTCGAATAGAGCTTTGAAAATGTTGTTCGAAAATTTGCGTCTATTTTTGAAGGCTGGATAATTTTTTTAGGATTTGGTGTAACGGAGTTTTAGTGGTGGTGCAGGGCTTTGATTGATCGCGGAATGGTGAAGTATACAGTGTGCTAAAACTGCCAAAAACACTCTTCGATTGATGGATTCGGTGAGGGCTTGAATTTTAATTAAAGCTATATTCCTGCGTAACTGAAATCGAGGATTCTTCTTGAAATTAAATTAAGGACTTCACTGAATATAAAAAAGGGGATTTCCTTTTGATTTAAGAAAGTTATAAATTAATCATTCTGAATTTTAATTATTTTCTGAACTTTTTATAATCGTAAAGGCTTGTCAGGACAATTTTTAAAATTACATACAAATTTGATGTGACTTGTGAAATCTTATTAACTATTCAGCTTAAATGAAAAAATAGCATTAAAAGTCGTATTAGAATAAGAATAGTGTACATTTTTGTATATTTAAAAAAACAGAGTCTCCGAAATAATCCAATTAAAAAAATTTTAATGTAATTGCATAATACAATAATTCAATAAATAAAATGTAAAAATTATTAAAAATTTCTCCGAATGAACGGGAGAAAATCAGGAATCGCAATTTTTCTTTCATATTCGTCGTTAAGAAAATAAAGGCACATTCTTCCTGGATTTTCGTTGTCCCTGTTCATTTCTCCGCAACGCAAACAATGCCGGCGACAAGAGAGCAGGAAATTCGAGTCTCTTTTTTTATTTTTTAAATGTGAAAGAAAAAGTCCAGAAAAGAATACGAGCGAAGACTGTGACGCGCGCGCCCGTGCGACGCGTAGTGCTAGGCTTCCACTTTTTCATTATATAGAAGTAATTTTTGTTGTAACTTTATCACTGATTCTTGTTTACTTAGATTCTCTGGTTTTTTCCAATCTAAGTTTCAAAATTTCATTCATCATACGGGCCGATCTTGTAAAAATGAATTATTGTACAAAGATGAGCCTCACTTATCATTTATGAAAATTTTTCACACGTGTAGTTGTTTATATATTTCTGTTTATTAAATCTAGAGCAATTTTTTGATAGTATAAAATGTTCAGATGCTATTCAGAAGTTACGATCATAAATTAAATTTTCATAATTTTACAGGTTATTTTAATTAAACAAACTCATTAAAACTTGTAACCATTTCGTAATAAAGTGATAAATATCATATGAAATTTCAAAACTTTTTTGTGTTTAAGGTTCTTGATGTTTTACAATTTTTTTTTAAAAAAGCAATACCCATTATTACTATTTTACATATAATATATGCTATATAATACGAGCTTTTACATATTTCGTCTCAAATATTTACTTGAAAAAAAGTTACACATTATTAAATAGCCTTTTATTATTCCTTCATATTACTGTATTATTTAACTTAATAAGAATAATTTATAAAGTTTTTAAGTTACGTACTTTAATATTGCCAGATAACATTTAATATACATTTATCATTATAACTTCATTTTGTTCATTTTTATTGAAAATTTATTTGACTAAAAACTTTTCTTTAAATCTAAAAAATTGAAAAATCGTTTTTCGTATAAAAGACAATTTTTTATTATAATCTTAATTTAAAAGAATCTCATTTTATTAAGTTTAGATATGATGCATAACTAATTTCAAAAAACAATTTTTTGATTCAATAGCACGGTTTTTGGAAGTACTTTAATGTAATCTTTTCGTAATCGGTTCTGTAAATAACTATATTTACAAATATTTTTAGAAAATTCAACTTCGGACTAAAAATACAAGATTTCTCAGAATCCTAACAAGATTTCCTTTGAAAAACGAAGGGAAAACCTAAAGGAAAATCGAAAAAGTTAAAAGAAATGCGCAGCATCATTGCCGTGTGACTCTTTGCGTCTGATTTGACGTTTGCGTCGTAAAGGAGGGGGGCAAAATTGTCTGGGGGATTCTTCCGACTTACGCGTATAACTGCATCAGGGCTCGAAATCAATATACCGTTTAGAACGCTCTTTTCGCCCACGCCCCCGCGCGTAAACCACGCGATATTTCGTCTGTGAGAGAAATAACGCTGGCGAGCGCGTATATCCTATAAATAGTGCGACGCCCCCGCGTGCGTTTTGGTTTTTATCCCAGTTCACTGCGAAAAAAGAAATCTTTTTCTTTTTAGAAAATTATTTGACACAGAAAGTTGAGGGTCCTTTTATTGGAGATTTTAAAGCTCGTTGACAGTAAATAGAATGTCAATTCAGATTCAGATGGTATAGTAGAAATCACGAAATTGAGTTTTTATTTTTATAAAAAGAATATAAATGAATATCTTTTGGAAATGTAATGTAATCTTAAAGATTTGTTTTAAGTAAGATTTTACGTATACAACAGCTGAAAAAGACTTGTACTGAAAATTTCCAAATATTTATGATTGAGTGAAATTCTCTAAACATTTTCATGGTTGTTCATGTTTATCAAAAATGAGAATCGATATAGTACAAAATTACAAATAAATATTATGAATTTTTTTCCCATTTTTAATATTTTAAATCATTATTTATTATTTAAAATTGTAAATAAAATTTAAAAAAATGTAAATATTGAATAAGTAGAAAAGTATGTTTTTAGTCAGACTAGGCTACGAAATATTTAATTCAGACATATGAAGTATATAAATTTGGTAGATTTTCGTAGGCACGACATTTGATTGATGTAAGTATGTTAAATCATTTTCCTTGCAGTTGATTCTTATTTCTGTTATAAACGATAAACAAATAAATAATATTTCTATCAATATAAAACATCGTATTTTATTTAATAAAATTTTAATGATTAAAAATATTTTTAAAATTTTATTTGATGTTTTGAATACGGTTACGGTTTAAAATTTTACATATGCATACGTTTCAATTTTAAATTAAATTTAAGAAGTTACAAAAAAATTTTAAATTCGTACATACACATTGACCCAGACAATCACATTTAAATTATTTAATAGAAAATGTATATTTTAAAAATAAACGAGGAAAACGAAATACAGTAACATTTCCGAGATAACCGCCGTAAAAACCGAAAAGCACCAAAAACAATAGGCCCATCCACAACTCAACGCCTCCAAACAACTGGAAGCTTCGCGTGCAAAGGGAGCGCATCCCTTCGCCGAGCCATAAAACCCCGTGGCAGTTATAATCAGAAAAGCTCGCCCGCTTGGCTGTACACATCCTTCTGGGCATCTCGGCCGCGCTTGGCTTTGATCTTGCCTCTCGCAGAATGCGTTTTGTGCCCGAGGCTCGCGCGCTCGCCCCACTCCACTCACGGTCCTTTTCCTTCGCGACGACGTATCCTTTCTTCATTCTTTTCTTTTTGCGCGAGCACACAGACCAGCAGGCTTTCTTTAAAGCGATAAAGCTCGTTTCAAATGGAAATGTTGCATTGCAGGACTTTTACGCGAGCTCGAGTGCGCTTTCTGGCCTTCCGGCAGTTTTAATTGTTCGCATGAGCGAAGGACGAGTGAGCGATGTTCTTCTCCAACTGTCTGTAAGCGCGTTTTATGTTTTGATTTTTTTTCTTCTTCTTTTTAAACTTACTTTGGCACGCTTCTTTTTAAGGTCCCAACTGTTTTAAAGCTTTTTGTCAGAGTACAAAAAATCGGATAAAATAAATTCTAAGAAAATTTACGCAGCTTTAGAGATAAAAAAATTTTTTTAACTGAAATAGCCTTTATACTCGCCAAGCGGACGAGGCGCCACGCTTGAAAAAGTGGATTTGAATCGTAAGAGCCTTTAGTGGACGCGCGAGCTCTCACGTGCGCTCTCGGCTACCGTAAAAAAGAGAGAGAGAGAGAGAGAGAAAGAGAGCGCGCGCACCGAGATTGTCAGAGTCTTTGCAGCAATGACGCGTTACCGCCGTCAAAGGGGGAATCCGAGATAGCAGAAGAACTTTTGCGTGGGCGTAGCTCTACTCTCGAGCCGGCTCGACTCGACTCGTAGAAAAAACGCTTTTGGGATATGAGTATTTTTATGCACAAGCTTGCGGTTTTAATGAAAAATTGTACTTAGGAGAAGGGTAAAATGGCCTTTGGCATTTTAATAACGAGTGCAGCCTGCCTAAATTATAAATAACTTTTTCACGAGATGTTTGTTTAGAGTACTGCAGTTCTCCTGCTATGTCCATACAATACGCGTAACTTTCTCGCTATTATCTTATGTTTAGACTGACAAAATAATGGACATTGAAGAATAATTCAAGGATTAGACGATAGAGCAGAGTAGAATGTATAAAGCCGTTTGTTTAAGAGAAAAATGTCAAACGGAATGAATTAAAAATGAGAGTGTCGCAAGATATTTAGCATTTCATTGTTCGCCAGTGAATACAAACGATATTTAGTGCAGTCGAATTGAGGTAGCATTAATTAGGTTAATTGATACTTATTAATATTTCGTGGAATTACAGAAAAGTATTTCTTTGATACAGAATTCATTTTGATTTACTAATTAATAGAGTGAGAAAATGTAAGGGATACTAATTGTTCAAATAGTCTAATTATCGGCTAATACAATTCATTTATACACCGAATAGATATTACATATTACATTCAATGTTCAATCCCACATCCTAAAATATTGGTTAAATTTTGAGCACTAAAAATTTGATCGATATTTGTCTTTAGCGAATCTTATCCACCACAATAATTCTTTACCAATTGAACAATTTATTTATAAAATCGAAAGAAATTAAAAAGAAATAGCGTTAAATTACTATAAAAGACCATTATTAGTAGTATCAACATTACCAATTATTTATTCGCTAGAATAAACAATAAATACGTACCATAAAATTATAACAGTAAATTTTATAGCCAGAACAGAAATTACAATTTTAGTATCCATCAGTTTTTGAGATCAACCCACCATAAACGCGCCAGCTAATTACTTAAACATCATAATTTAAAAGTTATAATTTATTTACTTTATCCGGCCCTCAACCACATCAAACGTTCTCGCAAACTTTTCTCAAAAAAAAAAGATAAACTCGCTTGCGCACTGCCGCGCGAAATAAGCTCTGCAGTTAATAAACATATTCATCTTCCTCGCTCTCTCAGTTTTCACTCTCGCCTCAGCGCCAGAGCAAGTTCATTCCAAAGTGTATTTCCACAATCGTAATTAGTCGAGACCCAGCGGAGAGAAAGAGAGAGAGAAAGAGAGGGAGGGGAGAGCTCTGCAGACTTGAGCGAAAAAGGTTATCAGTCGCGCGCTCTCACCCCCTCGCCTATCCTACAAGCCGGCGCAGTTTCCATTTTAGGAGATTTCCGCTCGCGCGTGTTGGACGAGCTTTTTATTGGAGGAGAGAGGGGGAAGGGAGAGGCGGTTCGATTCCAGGATGGATTTCATATTCGCGTGTGTGCGAGCAGGAGAGGAGCTCTCTTCTTTTTTGCTAATTTATCGAACGTCGCGAGAGAGTAGAATGGAAAAAGATTGACGAGCGGTTTTAATTACAAGATATTTTTAGTCGCAGGATATAATTGAAAAATGCCAGGCTATACGCGCGAGATTCTTCAGCGAGTTGGCACGGCCCGCCGCGCTGGTTTTTCGATATTTGAATAGTTCTGGCAAAATTTTTCCTCTTCCCTCGGCCCGCCGTCTCCGGCGAAAAATCCGCCCTGCTGCAGAGGAGAGTTTGAATTTTTTTTCCGATATTTTACTCTTGCGCGTTTTTGGACAGGGCGTATTAGGATTTTTAATATTTTTTTCTTAAAATTTCAGTTTTTTTTTTACGTAAAAATAAGTATCATTTTAAAACGTTATTCGAACAGATGGTTTTTATATGTGGAAAATACCTACTTTTTCTTGCTTCTGTTTATTTTTTCCCTTCAAGTAAGGAGAATAAAAGAAGAAATAAAATATTAAGTAAAATTTAGAATGCAGGCTTTTCTAGCTTGTTTAAATTGTAGAGTATTTGCTTTCAGTTACTCAATTGTTGGAGCGTCTTGCCGCACTCGGCTTGTTCCACTTAAGTTACACGGATAATGTTCTAAATTACGTAACTGCGCTTTGTCTTCTTATTCTTTATAGATAAGTGGCTTAAATTTTCTTTTAAAATGTATCTTCTTACTATACAAAGAAGGCTACAGCTGTCGCAGCGTTAAATAACAATGAATTACACGGGATGAATAAATCAGCGAAAGCTCGAAAGCTCGCATAATACAATAAATAATTAAATTATACAAAATACCAGTCAACTGCTGTTTAATCATAAAAATAAAGCATCCAAGTTTAAAATTAATCTCGAGAGGCGGAAAAAAAAGTCATATCCCCGAAGCCTCGGCGCACCTCGCACGCCAGAGCAGCTCTCCTCATTCGATTTCGCAAAGTTGCCCGAACTTTCCTCCGCTCTGGCAATCTCGCTGTCCATTACCGCTTGGGCTTTCTTCTCGTTACATCATCGGCCTCACGCGATTCTCTCCCTTCTGGGGGGCTGCCCTCGCGCTGCCCCTCCTCGAAAGAATCGTCGCGCGCACATCAACAAGTTGAAAATGCAATTTCACCTTGAACTCGCTCGCTCCGCGGGCGCCACACCCCACTTTTAAAGCGCCCTCTATTTATAGCTCGTTCTCTCTCTCGCTCTGCCTCGCCCAAGACGCCTGTAACGTCGCGCGCTGCTGCCGTCGACTTTAAAGTTTAATGCACGTCCGTCGCGGGCGCGAGCAAAAAGTGTATATCTCCTCGTTAATAAGAGGGAGGAGGACCGAAAACGAGCTGTCCCGGGGAGGCTTTTGACCTCCTTTCGCCTATACCCGCCTAGTCCGCCCAACTTCCTTCCCCACGAGACGCTATCTCTCACTCTCTTTCTCTCGCCATTGTGTATAGCCGCGTGCTGAGAGTGCCCTGTTACTGCTCTCTGATGGCACGGGACCTAGCTCTCATGGCTCGATACAATTTTCTTCTTCTTTCCTGCTGCTGCTGCTTCTTTTTTTCGCAGCTGGTAATGAGGTCGATCGCGCGCCAGAGCATGATTGAAGAGACAAGCTCCAGTCTGGATATACCTGCTACGCGCTGCGAGATTAACCCTTTCTGCAGGCTCGAGCGAATATTGGGATAGGGCTTTTTCGACAAGTTGAAGTCTCATTTTCGCTGAGAAGCTAGATGGATGTCTGAGACGGCTTGCTCTCGTCATTGCAACAGTTCGATATACTTGTGTAATTATTTCAAGGAGGGCGATAGCAACTTAACCTGTTTTACTTTCTGATGAATACGTAACATATGTTTCAATCCTTTTTTACAACTGTATAACGCGATATTTTTTAAATAATCCAAATCATTTATAGCTAGTTGTGAAAACGAAAGTTTATCCGTATTGCGATAAAAGAAATAACAAAATAACTGGCAAAATGAAACAAAAATAATTTTAATAAAACTCCTTAAATATTTATAAATCTAAGCAACAAGAATTAACCTCAGTAAAGCATAAAACATAAGAAAGGTGGTGTCGAAGAATTAGGAAAGTACGTTTAAAAAATGTAGTCCTTATCGTATCACCGCGGCGCTCCTTTCGCAAGCCCGAAGCCATCGGTGAGCGCGAGCTTGCAGGCTACGTCGTTGGCATATAGAGGCGAGGGCGCAGCATTCACAGGAGATCAGCCAGCGGCAATACGCGCTCCCATTGAAAAGCCGCTGAAAAATGGATAAGCTCGCACGCGCACAATAACGATTCGCAGCCAGTCTTGTATTATAAGCAGGCCGCTCCTTTGTCAAGCGCGACGCGGTAATTGCACTCTCCCTACCTCGCCCTCGCTCCTCGTCTATCGTAATACGGCCTGACGATACGAACTACTACCACTACGCCACTCTCTCTCTCTCTCTCTCTTTTCTCCCTCATTACGTAATTTTTGCTAGAGCGAAAGAGAGAAAGAGAGATAGCGCGCGCGACTGGCTGCGCGAGCGCAGGACTGTGACCTGGATTCGAACCAGATTTTATCTCCAATCGCGAGCGGTTGCCCTAGCTTCTCTCTCCCTCGTTTTGACTCTTCGTCGTCCCGTGTTGGCTTTATCGCTCGTCTTCCTTAATTTCTATCTCTTTCTCGCTTTTGCCTCTTGCCGCTCTCAGTTTACTCTGCTTTATTTCGTTGAGAAGCGCCGCGCGCGCGCGCAAGAGGGCGAGCTTGGTTTTAGATGCTGTTGGAGACTGTCACTGCATTGTTGCTCTTGTTTTTCGAAGCGCCGACGTCGACTGTTAAATGCGCATTATTTTTAAAGAGGAGAAAGCCACTTTATTCTGCTGGAAGAAAAAAAAACCCGGTGAACGTAAATCGATAGAGCCCGAACAGCATTGTTTAAGAAGTTTGAAAAAGAAAACACGCCGTAAATAAAAGGAAGAATTTATCAAGAAAAATGTATTCTTATTTACGGAGAAGCCGGGCGCGGATCGCGGCGGACATTTATTTTCGGCGACTGCATAAATTGCGCCCGCTCTCGAAAACAGTAAACGCTCCAAATATCGAGCAGCCTCAGCTCGCGAGCGCGCGCGCATATAAATCATAAATCCGGAATTCGAAAACAGCCGAACGAGACAATGCAGTATCCAGCGGTCTTACGTAAGCCCCGAGAGCCACGTCAGCCTCCAGCAGAGCGCAAAATTTCGCCAAAAGCTCGCAGCTTATTGCCTGACAAACGAGCCTGCGCTTGCAGCGCTCGCTCAAGACGATATGTTTCGCTTTCTTTCGGCGCCCCGGCTATTCCGAGGCTGTTCCTCGTCGGATCGAATTATACTTTGCTCAAGTCGCGTCGCGGCCGGTTATCGGAAGCGGCCGGACTACACGACGGGGCCGAATCAGCCCTCGCGAGGTTTCGATTATCCGGGCGCGCATTGTCGGCCGCGCGTATCGACAGCGAGCCGCGGCGCTCAAAGAGGGACTTTTATTGGCCAGTCGCGAAAACGGGGCTATTTCATAGAGGGACGTGACCGCACTGCCCGATTCAGCCAGCCGGCGCTTTTATCCCCTTTTGTATATAGGATCGCCGTCTGTCGAGACAGCGATATGCTCGGGCAAGAAAGCCTGGTTTAACGTTTGATTAATGTGTCCGCGGCTGGATAGGGCCGAGAGAG
>JAPYZA010005144.1:0-16342 GCA_030522685.1 Eupelmus azureus
AAGTCTTTTTGATTCAGGGATAATTAATTTCATATTTTACAAGAGATCCAAAAAAGATTCTCCATAATTCAAAATAAAAAGCGCATCACCATAACAAAAAGCTCTCTTCTAAAATTGAGCGTCAACAAAGGCCATAGCCATAGTTATAGCTAGCCAAGCGCCAAGCATACACTTAGTAATAACTCCCCAGCGCCCTAACAACGAACATCACCACCAGAGCGAAAATCACAACGATATAATAGTCAGCAAAACGTCGTCGCGTTACGACATTTCCTACCTGCCATCGCGCAATCGTCATCAATACCAGAACCTGCAAATTAGCCCGAACTCTTAACGCGGCACTGAAGGCGAGAGAAAAAGCAAAAACACCACGAAGAAAAGAGTCAGAGGATGCGTTTTCTTCTTCCAGCGAGCGCCCTTTGACGCCGGTATATACCTTCGTAATCACGAAAACGAGAGAGCGAGAGAGAGAGAGAGAGCCGCGAAATTGCACTTGACATCCGTGATCGGAGGGACGCGATTGCGCAAGGCTAACAGCCGCGAACCCTATTATTAGGGAGAGCGAACTTTCGGACTCGCCGGATCGCATGAGCCGTGCATGAAAATTGCTCTTTGTCCCGCTGCGCCGTGGCCTTAATATTCTTTTTTTTTTATTTTCGAGCCGCTCTGTGCAGTCAATGAGTTGAGCGCGGAGGGGGAGGAGGAATCGGCCTTGCACGGTCGGAGCACCGGCGAATTTCGTGTATACTTTTCGGACGAAAAGTTTGGATGAGAGAGCGCCGCGCTTTGAGGAACGAAGTTTCGCGAACTTGGCAGTGTATCTTCGAGTTTTTGTGGACGCTGGGTAAATGTTGGCGATTCGCGATTCGATGTTTTTAAAGTATTTCGATGTTTTATTGATAGCCGAGTTGATGCATTATTTATTTTAAGTTTTTTTCAGTAGCACTTTGATTTTGTTTATTTTATTTGTGTTTTGTTCGATGAAATTTTTTTTTTAAAGAAATCAAGGGATTAATAATTTTAATGTGTTAGTAAATTGATAAGTTTGATAAAAATATTTATTTCAATACTTTCTTGCTGCAACTTTGTAGTACAATTCAGTACATCAAATAACGCACAGAATCGAATTCGAATATAATTGTAAAATCTAATATCAGTAGATACATGCTGACATAGTAAGACTAAGCAGGTTAAAAAATAAACAAAAATCGATGAATATATCAAACAGTTTTATAGTCGTTTGCAAATAAATACTATTTGCTTTTCTTCACAAGCAAACAATTTCATAAAATTCATTATCTCCAATTTACATTCAATATGTCGCATCTGCCTAATTTCTCTAACCAGCGCTAAGTAGATAAAGTCCGAACTAGTAAGACTAATCCCCACAAAACCACCGATGAGTAGACTTAATAAGCCGTACAAGGAAATGCATTGTTTTTCTTTGAAACAGCGCCCTCGAATTTCGGCCCATTATCAAGCCTGCGTGTATAAGAGCATCGCGCGATTTCTCTAAGCAATGCGATGACCGATAAAGGAGAGTTGCGAGGTAAACGGCCGCTGAGCGCGTCTTCGCTGCAGACGCACGGAGCTATATAGCGACGTCTTCGAATGTATATTCTGAAAAAAAACTCGGTCTTCGCGGGGACGATGTTTTATCTCCGGAGGTTGTTGCTGCGATTGTTGACCGATATATATTCGGCTGAATACATTTGTTGGGACGGTAAATAATGGATGATGAAACTGGAGTGAATGGTTTAGATAATTTTGTTTTCCTACAGAATATTTACGATTATTTTTTAAAATTTTCTTGATGTTTTTTTTTTTAAACATTTGTTTATTTTAATTTTGATATAAGAATAAAGAATAGCTTAAAATATTCTATGTAATATTACTTTGTGGAAATGTATTATTATCGTAAGTTTAATTTAGGGACACTGAATCATTCTGACCCTAATAAAGTTAAGTGCTTTATTTAATATAAAATTGACAGTTTTAAAGTAAAATATTGAACAATATTTTTAAAATTATTAATTATGCATTACTCGGATAAGTTATTTTATTATTACCATAGTAAAAAGAAAAATCTTCTTAAAATATAAAATATTTTTTTATTTATGAATAAATTTATTTTATGCGATAATTTATTTACAAACTAAACAGAATTATGCTGACGAAGTCATAATAAATCGAAATCTCTCATGCCAATCCAACCGTTCTTCTCAAAATAATATTTATGTTTTATCTTATAAATATACATCCCATTTAAGAAATTCAACTGATAGAATCTCCTTTAATATACTACGCTTCGATTCGCGAGTTCTCTTTCGTTTGCGATGAAAAAATATTGGTGAATTGCAGCGCTTTATCGCAAAATTGCAATGCGCAGATTAACGGGAAAAGAATTTTTTGGCAATATACCGATTAAAACGGGTCTTATAAGCTTTGAAGAATTTCGAGAAATTGTTCGATTTTATCTTGCCCGATGGATTAGTGTAATTATCTACTAATACATACTGATCAATAAATTCTATTTGTATCGTAAGAAGAGAATTACTCGAAAATATTTCAGAACAAATCGAGAGTTAGCGTTATTTAAATGTAAAATATCCTAATTATTTTTAAACTTGCACATTAACATACAAATTTCGGGTACATCTATACTTGACTTATTAACAGCACAAGCATTTATTAGAACTTGAATTACATAAAAGCGAGACTCTGAAGTGCTTATTGCATTTCGAAATACACGCGTTTTCACTCGAGTCGAAACTGCACTCTAAAACCTGGCCAATTCGCATCTTACGGCTAATCTGTCGTCGCGCCTGCAGCGAGATAAGAGACGCTCTTTGCGCTCGCACGCATTCGGGTTAATGTGTCATGCATGTGTCACGAAAATCGTGAGTGATAACGCCGAGTGTAATTCCTAAAATTTCGATGTAAACATTTTCCGGCTTTATTTTTCAGATCGCAAAATGCGCGCGGAGTAATGTTCTTTTTCGTTAAAAAATTGGAATCACGGCGCGCGTTAACGAAATATATTTGCTCGTCGTTCGGATTTTTTTACGGCCGCGCTTTAAAGACTCGGGGCGTAAATTTCGTCGAGCATAAAGCCGCAAAAATCAGGCGGCATAAAATGTTTTGCAAAAAATATGGATATGCGGTTAAAAATAAAAAGGAGCATCAAAAAGCCGTATTTTTACACGTAGGCATAAACACAAAAATTTATATCTGCGTGAGAGAAATGAGTCATGTTCGAAGCCATTAAAGGAATGAATTTTTTACAGCGGCTCCGTACAACAACAATGTACAGTATTCTCTAACAAGCTAAATATCCCGGTATAACATGTCCTAGAAAGTATAATAGATTATATCTTGCCTTGAGGTTTAGGTATAGGAGTTTTTTTCAGAATTGCGAGAATGCGTGGAAAATACACGGATTTCAGTAACGTAATTTTATCTCTTCAATGTTAATAATTTATTTTTCAACTTAATTGTTTATGTGAGCAAGATCACACTATTCACTACATTGTTTTATGGCGCAATAAATTTTGCTATTTAGTTTTGAAATTCTGAATTTATGAAATAACATTTTCAATTTCGTCAACCATTTGAACACTTAATAAAAATAGAGCTCTCTTCTGTCATTTAAACATTTACTTTTTTCAAATAAATAATTTATTGACAAACAAAAGTACAAAGCTGCACAAGCCTATTAACATGAATTATAAACGAGCCTTTCAGCCAAGCTATTCACGCTACAAAAAAAAATGAAAAAACCTATGAAACCACCAAAATCCCACTTCTTCTCACACCCACCCCAACCAACCCAAACCCCACCTCCACTCCACCTCGTCCTCCACAACCAACCCCTCCCCTCTCACATACCCCGCCACTGTCAACCCATACCCACAAAACCAATCGCAGCTCCTCTCCCCCCCAAGACTCCCAACCATTGTCTAGCTCCTCGCAACACTCCGCGCGCTCGCGCAGGCGTCGATCAGCCGCTTAGAACAAAAGCCGCGCGCTCAGGACCCAGCTCTTTACTACGAGCCCCGCTCCGAGATAACCGGAATATACTCGCGCTCGCTTGGGGATAGAGCTGTGAGCGCTTGCAGCGCGACGTGTATACCGGTAGAGATGCTAATGCCGGCCTTGTGCCACATACCGGCACATTCGTGCGCCGCGAGCTCGCCTTCTCTTTCTCGCATGCGGCGCGGCAAAAACGCGTATATACGCGCTTGCGCGCGCCGAGAGTAGTGTGCATATAGTTCTGGCGATTGGTCCTGCCTAGGCCGGCACCCCCCACTACCTGGAGCCGTGACCAGGCTATAGAGCTGTAATGATATAGCCGGGAGAGTCTAGGCTTCTCGGCGGGAAATTTTATAAAATTCGCGCGCGCAAGCTGGGAGAAGGGGGGATTTGCCGCGCGGGATGGAGGGATTCGGTTACGGAGGTGATCGTTGCCAGCGCCGCGGAGGGAAAAGAGGTGGACGGGATCTCTGTGTTGATCTTTTTCTATGGGGATTTCTGTGGGCTTGCGCGTTATCGGCTTATTGCAAAATTTCGCGTAGTTTGCGCGCGAGCCGAGGCTTTATTTGTTTCGGATGAAATTTCAGGATGAAATTCGATTCGAAAAATTGTAATTGTAGAAAAACGTTTTAATTCTTTGCGCGAGGGGGAGAGAGGGGATCTACAGAAAAGTGTAAAATAATTACCCGCTTGTATCAATGAAACGTTTGCCTTATTCCCTCACGCGAACGCATACCTTTTCGGAATTTCTAATACGGAGTGACGTAAGCTCGCAATATTTCGCCAACGAAAAAAGAAAAAAACAAAGGAAACCGAGAGAGTCTGAGCCGTGCCAAAAAGCCGCACGAAAGCGAGCCTTATGCATAAACGCGCAAAAAGGAGGATCGAGCGAGAGAGAGAGAGACAAGGCCTGAATACCGCGCGATTGCGCAGGACGATAGCGTCGTCGTCGCGCGCGCGTGCATGCATTTATGGATTCCTTAGCGACGACACACATACACACACACGTAGAGGACTATATCTACTTCTTCTCTTGTTTTGTGTGTTACAGTAAAAGTCGGAGGCTGCTCGCATGTATATAAATTATTTCGGAACGGCGCTATGGGCTATTGTGCCGCGCGCGTGTTGAAATTTTCAGTTACAGCTGGAGTGGCGCGCCGCGAATTAGGGTGGGTAATTAAATTATTCGCGGTATTCGGCGTTGCGAAATTAATTTATAGAGCGAGGAGACTGGGAGTGTAGGACGGAATTCGCTCCACTTGGGAAAGACGCTGTGAAGGATTCGCGTTTTGATGTTGGAGAGAGATTTTTTTGTTTGGGAATAATTTTG
This sequence comes from Eupelmus azureus, assembly GCA_030522685.1. NCBI lineage: Eukaryota > Metazoa > Arthropoda > Insecta > Hymenoptera > Eupelmidae > Eupelmus > Eupelmus azureus. The sequence goes on from JAPYZA010005144.1 coordinate 5,363, forward strand.
GTGATGATTAGAGAGGGTTTTGGTTTAGGTTTAATTGAACTCGTTTATTTTTTTAGTAATTATTTTTATAAAAATTATTAGTTTTAATGGTAATTAATTTTAAACGATTTGACACAAATTTATGCTTTTATATTAAGTTTTAACATTAAATCTTCAGTTTCGCAGCATAAAAGTGCGTTCAACTAGAATCAGTTTAAAAACTCTTAAAATTAGCCGAGCTAAAAAGTTTGAATGGAGCAACTAGAGGCTGCTCTAATAGTGAATAAAAACTTTAAATGCGCCCAACTCTACTAATCTTGGCATCTTCCTTTTAAATCAACGATTAGATAAAACTTGAAATTTACATTTTCTCTCCAGAAGATATACTTATTACGCGAGTCTAATAAATTTTTCGAATCTTCATTCATCCAGCAGCCTCAAGCTCAAATAAAACTTTATTAACATCCTTCGCCTCACGTGTATCCAGCTCGTTTCGCCGTATCCAGATTTCATTACACAACTCTCATAACATGAAAATAATTATTTTAAAAAAATTCTCTCAATTCCCATTGCCGAGAAAAGCGCGAGCTAAAGGCAAAAAATAAATATTATATCTCCGGGCTTGGGTAAACACACGGAGGTACTTATAAGATTAGACCGACGATTACCGCAACACAAGTCAGCATCGACATGCGCTACAAGCTATACACAGCTTCTCTCTCTCCCGCTCTTTCACCCAGTGGCATATACACAATAAAATCTAATGAGCCTTTTTTCCGCATCCCCGTTTCGCCGTATCGATGTACGAACTGATTCGCTCGCTCGTCTCTGCAATCGATAAGAGCCGACGTTCCTTAACCAGCGAGCCTTCATTTTAATAATCGTTATTCTCAAGTGCCTTTATTTATTTTCGTGCATTACTCTTGCAAATGATAGCGATATATTTTGTACGTTATTTTAATTCTTTTTCCTAGCGAGCGGCGCTCGTATATATATACGCGAGCCCGAGCATCAAAACTTTCGTAACCGCGTCATCAATCACTTCAAGTCAAAGCATTTAGACTTCAAGATAAATTTCATTTACTTCTCGGTTACATTATTATAACCATTATCCGTGCACTTCGCGTTGTGACACGGTTACAGTAACACGTGCCTTTCATCTCTCCTCTGACAATACTCACACAACAAACAAGGAACCACAACAGTCCCGAAGCCAATCAAAAACAAGTTCAGCAGACTCTCACCAATAGCACCCCGAAAAAACGCCTCGAACCTCGTAAAATCATGCAACAAATCAACGTCGCCTCGGTAGCCTCTCTTAGCACAGCGTGCAATATCCACGATGAACCGCCTCCCGAGGCTAGCGCACCTCGCCCAATCAATCCCGCGGCGGCCGCTATCGAGAGGAAAAATGCATCTAATACAATGGTCGTCGCTCCTCGCTCGGCGCGACGCAACATCCACGGCAACCCACGATAATATTCTCCTGGCGAGAGAGAGAGAGAGATCTTATCGGCTCTCATATTACGACGAAGCTCGTCGTATACCTGTGGCGCTACTCATTTCCATCGAGGTGTACATAGTGGCTAGACCCCTTTTTTCCTCCGCCACGGCGATTATCGATGGCCTTTTCTTCGATGAATTATTTTACGTGTTGAAATGAGGCATTCTTCTGAGTCGTTACGAGATAATATAAAAATGCGGGGTTGAGCAAATAGTGCTGGATGGAATTTAGAATTGAAATTGGATTTATCGAGTTATCGTTTTGTGGGATAAAATGAGGGTTTTTTTTTCTGGTGAAAAATATGGAGATGTAAGCTGTGACGTGGTGAGAGCTTTGAAAACCTTAAATATTTTAATTTAATGCAGCCTGGATATCTTGTATTGAAAAGTGCTTTCTTCTGCCAATCAAATGATTCGACAGAATTATCGTGGAGTAATAATCAAATAAACGGTATTTTAGTTATGAAATCTAAATTGATTATTGACATTATTCACTTCTTTTCCCAGCGAGATCGGGTTTTGCTGTGATAGAAGGTAATAATATTTGATTGGATTTCGTATTTAAGTTCAAATAAATAGAGCAAACTATTTAAAAATTATACTCGTTTGCTTATTTCAAATAATATGCTTCATCTCTAATAAAAATTAAACTACAATATTCATTAATCTTTAACATTATCGTTAATGATGGATGAAATCAATAACTCATCTTACTTTCCACTATTATTATACAAGAAAATCTCAGATCAAAAAATGAAAACAAAATCTCAGCAACATCTCGACCAAAATAAAGCCGTTCATCAAGCCCTGAACATCAAGAGAGAAAAAAGTCCAAAACTCCCTCCCATAAACTCAAACTCTCCTTCCACATCCAGCAGCCAACATCAGCTTTATATCCATCGCGAACGTAGGCATTACCATCCCAGCCTCCTTCTCCTTATTACACGTCGTCTCGGCCGTAGCAGCAGCAGCGGCAGCCGCTGCTGCGGGCAATTGAATCTGCGCCTAGGATCAATGTCTTAGCCTCCGCTCGCCGCTCGCGGAGCCAATGGCTCTTTCGTTTGCGTAAGAGTGTCCCTACTACGGCGCACCGCGTCACCTTGGCTCAGACTCGGGGAGGGAGGGCGAAAAAAAAGGCCAACAGCCGTGTCGGAAAAGCTTTCGCAACAACGGCAGCTCGATGGGAAAACGCCAGCCGGCTCTGGCTCGGCGCGCGAAGAGATGAACTTCGATTCGAGAGGCGACACAAGCCGATTAACGACTTGTCTTTCTCGCTCGGCTGATTTAAGTATACGAACCGAGCGCGCGGGGCGGTTGGGGGGGAGGGTGACGCGGGAGAGGAAAATATGCGCGGTTAGGCGCGCTCTAACGCGAGAGAGGACGCGAAAAGACACCTCGAGAGACGATGACAACGTCAATTATAGTTTAATGTATGGTGTATACGCGCTCGGGAGTGATGAAGAAAGAGATCGTGAGAGAGAAAGAGAGGGAGAGAGGCTGAATGGATGAGATGTAGGTTTAGCGAGAGGATGGAGATTTTAGCGCTGTTTATTAAAGAATAATTAATTACTTTGCGAAAGAATGGGCGATTTATGAAAGACAATGCGTTCAGGTGATGGTAAACCTAATTTTAGAGAGATTAGTGTTAAAATGTTATGAATTTAGGGTAGAATGTTTGTATAGCTTTAATTCCTTGACATTTTGACGCTAGAGGGAGCTAATTAAACTTTTATTATTCTTCTACGAAAAAATAAGAAATATTTTGATGCTTGTATGTATAGTGTTCAGAAAGTCATTTTCTAATGAATTATTTCTAACATTATGATCAAATTCAAATAAAAATTCAAATAAAAATTCAAATAAAAATATTGCTCAATAGGTTTGCATGGAAGAGTGATCTAACCTCAAATAGTAGCCAAGTAATAATGCCAATAGAATCATTATTGGTATTATAACAATAATCAGGAATCAAAGCATTTTTGTGATACATAAGCTTACGTATTTGAAGGATTACTAATATTGATCAAGAACATTTTCATTAAAATTTTTTAAAGTATGTATTCCTTAGTAAGAAAAATTAATAAGTTTTATCTAAGAAAGGTGGCTGCTGAAAATTGGCGAAGAGATTCGAAATTGATTCCAGATTAGTTCAAGAAACTTATAAAAAAAAGCAAATAATAATTAAGTTTCCAAATTTGTATTTCACCAAGTAACATAATAAAGCTACACCTAGTTCCCCTACACTCGTTTTACTCTAATCTTATATGTACATTCAAGACAGCCAGCTCAAAATATAACAAGCCGCATTCCTGAAAGTTGACAAGATTTCGATCACCAATTATTTCTCCCTTATACGAACAAAACACGTACCCGGATCAAAAATCCATCAGAACCACGAAAATTCCATCGACATCTCATTCGTTTCGATCTAAAACTCAGCTCTAAACCCACGACCGAGCGGAACTCGAGCACCAACCGAGTATACAAGACCTGCAGACTTACACTCCTAAACAGTCACACGAACGTCGCCTGCGCGAAAATGCCTCGGCGAGCGAAAGAAAGAGGAAAGAAGAAAAAACCGGTTGTCCTAGAAAAGCGCCGGACGCCACCGCGGGCACCAATATTTTTCCTCCCCTCCGTCGTCGTCGGATATATATTCCGGCAAAAAGTCGCAGAACGCGCGCGCGCGCGCTCAGCTTAGCTTGCGAAATCGGCATCTATGTATCTGCCGCGCGAATCTCGATTAGTCTCTCCGCGAGCGAGCCACGACGACGGATGCTTATTGGAAAATATCGAACGTCGAGTCGTTGCGAAATCCACTGTCGCTCGAGTTTGAGGCGGTTTTGCTATTCTTTTTTTTACACCGTTGGCAAGGTTTTTCGTCGACGACTCTCGATTGAATTTCAAGGAGTTTTTGCACAGGATGAATGGACGTTGTAGAGAGGAGAACACTAATGTTTTCTGGTTATAAGTCAAAGTTTTGATTTTAAGATTGATCCTTGTTGAATATATTCTCTTGCTGTATTCTGTGAAGTCACTGTATCTTGCACAATTTTATTTACATATCGGATTACGGTTATGTTACAGACGTGTCCAGAGAATTTATGGTTAAACAAGTGGGTTATTTTAGATGCAACGTTTGGAGTATTTGAGTTAAACGAAAATAGCATTCAGTTTACGTAACGGAAGGTGATATCCATTTTATAAGAGTTTTAGAGGAAAAAATTCGTGAAGGAACTTGTAATTATATACGTGGAATTTATTGTGAATCATAGAAGTTCGTATAATGCGATTCAAGCATCAAGTTTGACTAGATCAAGCTAATTTTTTCAATGATTTACACAAATTTTTTGCTATACTAATAACGCATCTTACGTAAATTCAAAAATAATGAATGCCTTACCAGTTTCGAGTTTGCAAACTGATTTGAGCTGAGTGTTTTGAAGATTGAAAATCAATCTTTTACCGCCAGTTATTCTATTATTACTTTTAAGTGCGAGACTTTTATGTGTAAAGTAGACGCAGTCCTTTGTTAAAAAATATTACGTTGTTAATGCAGCTTTTGAAAAATATACAAATTTAACTATACAAATACTACACTCTGCAATTCTGACATGAAGCAATTTTTTATTTCCATCGAAATTTAAATCATGATTGTACTCTTACGTAACGCACAGATCTTTAATTAATCCAAACTTATCTTAAGATAATCTTTACTCAAACAACAACGAAATAAATCAAAAAATCTTTCGTAAAAGCAACCTCATCCATTTCCAGCTCTCCAAGAATCCTTCATTCCGAAGGATCTCCTACACTGTCATCTCGGTCGATCACTAAAAAAAAATGGCGGTACGAGCCGCATCATGTACGCACGCCGCAAAAATCATCGCTTAAGCATAAAATACGATCGTCAGCTACAATGTCTCTTCCGGGCTTTTAAATTGCGTTTTTTTCAAACACATTAATGGCCATTTTTATGGACGCGCGATCGGTGAAATAATGACGTCAGCAGTGAGTTATTCGTGGCCGCACGCGAACACAGCGAGGCCAAAAAGTGCAGCCAGACGACGACACGTGACGCGGAAAAAATTCGCGAATTCCCGAGTAATCCGGCAAAAAAAGCGAGATCCATGAGCGTATCCTTCGAAAATTTCTGCTCGTTACTTCTCAGATTTCCGCGGCGTAAAAACACGCCTCCTAGAAAATACCTCGCCCATTCTCGCTATATAAACCGCTTAATACCTCGTATCCCGAACTGGAAACATTTTAGCGACTCTCCAATTTCCGGCGCTCGAAAAATCCCCGCTAATAACCCTTTCATTCAGCGAGCCCGAAAGCTCAGCCGGCAGCGCAACGCAGCATCGCAACGACTACGTAGCTGCATGATGATCGAGGCCGCGGCGCACAGTCATCCGTAGTTCGCCCGCGGCGAAACGAATCCGCGCGCTTTATTATACGCACACGGATGCCCGAGGATCGGGCCGCCGTCTAAGTAATAATCTTTGCCGCGCGCAATGCAGCTCGCTTCTAATGCGCGCGCTTCGAACCGGGCGGCCTCGTCGCCGCTCTCGCTCTAAGTGTCCGTGTGCGTGCGTCGGCAGAGGAAATTGGCTTCGGCTTTTCGCCGCGCGATTCCAGCTAGGCTTGCGTGGCTTCGAGGAAAAGGAAAAAAATGAGAGATGGACGCTGGGTGGGTTCGGTTGAGATGAATGGGATTTTTAGAGCCGGCGGCGCGGTGAGCTGGATTTCGTGCTTTTTTTGAGTCGGATGGAGAGAGGTAGTTTTGAGAGTTTGTTGGTGGACTGGATTGGTATGAGTTTACGCTCGGTTGGATTTAAAATTCTTTTGATGTTGTTGAATATGTGGATATTTTTATATTTTCATTTCGTGTGTTAATTTATAGAGACCTAGGTTATTTCAAAAGTAATGTTGATAATATTGTAAGTTTACTCTTTCCAAAAAATAAAAGTTTCGATTTGTTTTTATCCAACGCGGGCATCAGCTTGCAAACAACTCAAGTAAATGTAGGGACTTCAAAGTTATAAATACGACGTCGCTTCATCAGTTCTTTAATTTTTTTTTCGATACATCCTATACAAAGATGTCAATTTCACGCTACGATGTCACTCGACGCTCAGCCCAGATATTCCGCCGACACGTTTCCAATAATCAAGTTTAATATAACTTAGCACTCATTTCGCACCCGGATTATTGATTTTCGCACGCGCAAAGGAGTGCATTAACGCAGCCCGGCGCAATAATACACTACGACTTAGAAAACCAAAAATAAGTGTCAAGCGTCGTTAAATTCCGTTACTCAAAAACCCAAACGATAAAACATTCCACTTGACTGATCAGCAAAAAGGCTCCTCAGCTATCAGTCGTATAAAATGTATTGCTATTATTTACAGTGAACCGCGGCAGTACATCCTCGTGGCGCATTCGAAACGGCTAAGAGGACAATTTGCCGGAGGGCGGTAAAAAAGAAGCGCTTTACACACACGTATAGACAAAAATCAGCGCCTTTCTTCGCAACAGTTACGCGCCCGTGTACACGTGTGCGCGCACGGATACAAACGAACGCAAACACCCGCACTAAATCAACTTTACGGCTAGTTTAACTGCCGGGGTAAAAGCATCATTACCACGGCCGCTTCTTTTCCACTGGCGCACTTTCCTCTCTCCCTCCCCCCTCCTCTCTCTTCGGCGCGCTCGTTGCGACAAAGAAAATTGCGCTCTCTGCTCCCGATTGATCGAAGCGCGCTCGTGTGCACATCATCCGTGACGCTGTAGGCCTTCAAGGACGAGAGTTTTCCGCGAGATGATTTCGACAGCGGAATGCTCGGGTATATGGGAGAGGGGGGGGAGGAGGCTGGGTATAGCTTGGCTATTGTGCAGGCCGTCTGTGAGAAAGGGAACGCGGAAAGGAGTGTTACGCGCTAAGCGAGCGGCGATTGTTAAGAGCGGAGGCAAAAAGTTTTAGCGTTTTCGGAGGGAGCTGGCCTTGGAAGCTAAGTAGGTAATGAGATTCTTCGACGATGGAATGATGCTGGTGGGAGGATAGAACGGTTGATGAGCGTTTTCTTTCTTAGTTCGCGTTTGTGATTGGTTGGTGGGGAAAGGATCTGACAGGTATTGCTCTATGATGGAGAAAGTCTAGAGGAATAGTTTAATTAGTTTTTTATTGGCTATATTGGTTGACCGGAAACGTATTTTTTTTAGAATCAATGGCATAATCAAAGAGCTTTGTATGAGTAACTATATTTTTTACTTAGAGCGTTTAAAGTTTTCCCATTTTTTGACCAACGGTTGGCCAACTGTGAAGAATTAGATATCCACTAGCCTATTTTTAAAGACTTGGCCAATTTGGTTGGAAAAATTTCTACCAGAGTGAAAATGTTTTTTAAATAATTCTTTGGATTTTTGTTTGATTTTATCAATAACATGTAACATTTGTCATATTTAGATTTTCCGTTTAAAGAATAATTTTACAAGATTCGAAGATCTTCAAATAATAGTTTTTAATAGGACTTCTAAAGGGTCTTCTGATACCAAATGATGTTAAAAAATGCTTTTGATTTAATCCCATAGACTTTCCATTTCCAGAATTACAACAAGCAATATTAATTAGTTAATAATTAATTAATTAATTAAGCAATATTATTCAATTTATACCACAATAATACTCAATTTACAATTTCGCTGCATGGATTCCTATCAAATTTCCTTCAACAATCCAGCTAGTAGAAATATGAATATTAATTAAAAAGAAACTATAATTATTATTTCAGAAAAAATTCACGTTATTATTTGAATGGATTTATTATTTACTAGCAGATTGCAGAAATTAACGAAAAATAAATCAGTTTAAGAATTAAATAGATTGTAGCGAAAATACAGTTTGTTATTAATAATATTTAAAACATTAGATAATTGCACAGTATTTTAGATAATATTAATGTTTATTTTAAAGCATTAAATCTCTTTATTTAAGCATTTAAAAATAATTAAAAAATAATTTAAAAATAATTTAAAAATAATTTTTTTTAGAATTGTATTTAAAGTATTATTTTGCTCTTGCAAAATTTCAGATCGTTTACCGATTTAGATTTTGAAACATAATCATACAAACTTGGGCTCTTACATTACAGTCTATCGTTATATATTTACAATCAATAAAAGCTGATAAAGTATATCTCGAAATAAAAAACGGAAATCGATCTGAAATTTTGTAAGACTATTCTTTACGTTTTAACTATCTTTTCGTTCTGAGCCCATTAATAACACTAAATCATTGCAAACTTTAACGAGAGATAATTCATTCAAATTGCTAATCGCATATAATTAGTACGATGCAATAGAATATTATAATCAGTGTTTCTAGGAATAGAAAGCCTATTAGATCAAAAACAGAAACATTTCATTTCATCATTAAGAACTAAAACACACCTTCAGTTCTATAAAAATCCATGATCCTGGAAGAACGGATTTTGATTTTCGTGAAATAGCTTTTGATGAGGATTTTGTAATATATTTTAATTCACAAAAATAAATTTTGGCGCTTAATGTCATCTAGTTCAACTTTCATGATGCTATTATGAATACTTAATTTTTCAGGTAATAGTTAGCTACTTTTTAAAGTCAAATTAAAACCTGTTTTTCAAAAACCAAAATTTCTCCTTTAAATTCATCCCACCAGAAAAAAGAAATACTATAACAAGCTATAAGCTTGAAAGACACTAAAAGAGTATGAAATAATGTGAGAACCGAGAGGAATGAGAGCTTACTCTTCATACATATACAAATATACACACACTCATATATACATAATAATTAAAGACATTTTTTATTCTCCACTATCTATCCTTATAGCGCCTTATAGGTCACAAATAAAATGATTATTATTTTATTTCCACCTGGTCGTTGTCCTAAATAAATAATGACTAAGAAACATAGACCCGTTCTAATAAGTGGCAAATCTTTGAATCTACTTAGAAATTACTATGTTCTTTAGTAACGAAGAGAGGGGTCATGATATGTTGAAAAATACTATGTAACATACTAAATTTGCTATTATTCTAGCAAAGTTTGGTATACAACATGGTAATTTTTTCCCATATTACGGCTCTTAGTAAAATCAGTAAAGTTGTTAGTAAAATAGTTTTTAACATTTTCTATAGTTTTTAATAAAACTTGATATATAAGAGACTTGTTTTTCTTAATATTACGATTAATTTCCTCCCTTGCTAAAAAAAATATAGTGATTTTACTATCTAAATCTCAAAGAGTGAAAAGTCACTTATTCTACATGCAGATTCGTGCGAGTGGACGCATCTGTACGTAGAATAAGTGTTTTTTTTACGCTTCCAGTTTTAGATAGTACCAAACCGTTTTTCTCTGAGTAACGAGCTAGCTCTCCGCCAGCCATAAATATTGCCACCAAACACTTCACTTTCCAGAATCTCGCAAGAAACAAACCTCCATTTCGGAGCGCTTGCTCGTTCCTCGTACTCCTCGTCATTCGAAGAAGAATCGCGCTCGCGCATCACCTACCCAACGCGCTCTCGAAAAGAAACAATTCGTCGCTCTAATCGAAGGCTTGCTTATGCTCATCGATCGCAACGACACACTGCCTTTCCTTTCGGCCCCATATGTGTGACAATACGACCGAACGTACGCTATTTCTCTCTCTCTCTCTCTCTCTCTTACTCTGCCTTTATTTTTAATCTGCGCTTCGGATCAGCGCTCACGCGCCGTATATTTACAAATATCGATTCTGAAAAGCCGAGGCGGCCCGGCGAACAATGGCCCTTATTTTCTGTTTTTCAATGGCCATTGTCAGAGCGCGGCCGTCATCTCGCGACTCTCTTTCTCTCTCTTTTTCACTCTATGCTCGCGCGTGTGTTCAACTGTCTTCTTCTTGTTCATCGGGCGTGCGGGTACTTTGGATTTGTCGATTAGCCGATCGGGGAAGGGGGCTCGTTAACGCTGCTGGTCAGAGGATTTTTCTTTTTTTTCCTCTCTGCTCGTGAGCGCGAAAATCTCGATCAGTCGGCCTGCGGACGAGATGTCGATTGGTCGGGGCATCAGGACTCGGGAGGACGAATGCTCTGGGACGAGTGGGAAATAGACGAGGAGCTTAGAGCGTGGTTTGATCGGTCGGAAAAGATGGTGAAATGGTAGTTGTTTGGTTTTTTTTTTACTGATGATGGTTGGTGATGCTGTAATTAAGAATATATTTAAGAATATATTATATTCATACACTCTAAACTCAAAAGTGCGAAATCTGGAAGTAAAAAGTTTAAAACCTACATTTTAACCTTTATAAAACTTTAAAATGTAGGTTTTAATCCTTAAAGTAACTTTCAGGAGTAAATGTAAGATCTAAATCAATATTGTACCATTATTGCATCAATTATTTGCCTCAGCAATATATTATAGATATTACAACAACATAACTGTAACAATATTATATAGAAGAATATAACACAAATCTAT
>JAPYZA010005145.1:4612-23534 GCA_030522685.1 Eupelmus azureus
ATTTTCTATTTTCTAAGAGTTTTGAATGTGACATGTTGTCTGCTTAATAATTTAAAATAGCTTGCAGCGTGCAATAATTATAAAATATTAAATATACGCGTGATAAAATAAAATAAATTATTTTCAGAGGTTAGAGGAAGTATGTTATGTTGTAGCCGAGTGACAGATAAACGTGTATCTCGTGTCGTTTTATTCACTAACGACCTTAGCTATTTCAAGTTGCTAAATAATACTTACGGGTTGTCTAAAGTACTTGTAAAATGCTTGTAAAATGCTAAGTGCTGTGTAATATGTACCAAGTATCACTTAGCTGTAGCTGCTTTAAATTGCGATAGTACTTTAAATTTATTACAATCATCAAAGACTTTTAAAAGGGTCAATGAAAAATAAAATACAAATCGAATAGTCTTGCAAAATTTAAACTCAGATACAAACACTCCCACACGCATTTTTCCGTGCAAACACACTGTATAACTACACATTCAATTTCAACGAAGGAAAACAACTCCATAACTTACATACACACTCTTACCGCCCAAAAAACCGCCATATTTTAAATATTCCACTACAAGCTCAGATCGAGCAATACCAAACCCCCAACCACTTCCCTCCCCGCAATCTCCACGCGCATTACCCAGCGATAAATGCCGAGCACGCCCCCGCGCTCTATTCCCCATAATACATCGCTCGAAAATTGCGCCTTACATTACGCGAATATCGGCGCGCCGCTAATATATACACACAGATCCAAGACAGCACCGCCGGCAGAGATAAAGCCTCCGCTTCGTTCTCATTGAACTTCCTGGAAAGCGCATGAACGAGCTGCATTGTTCGTCCGCGAGGGCAGATCGGGCGCGGCTTTTGCTCTTCTCTCTCTCTCTCTCTCCGCTTTTAGACAGAAACCGTGGCGCGCAGCGACGATGATGCGCGCCGCGGAGTAGAGAAAAGGAAAGGAGGGACGTCGCGTATACATACACACACCTACGGAACGGCGAGCGGTATATGTCGCGCAGACCGCGCCCCGGGAATGCGAGGACACACGAGGACGGATAAAAAAGGGTATACGGCGGGACGAAGTTGAGAGTCATGTGGTTTTCTGCGTCGAGGATTGCGATCTCTATCTTTGGGATCGCGAGCGCGAGCAATGAGGATGGCCGGCTTTTTTTAGACGCGCTGGGGATGTGTGTGTGTTGAGGATGTGTGAGGGGATAGTCGATGAGATGGAGATTTGGTCGGGTTTGATTGAAAATAATTTTGTTGGGTTTCCGTTTTATGTCGATTGAGTTCGCGGATGGTTTTGGGTTACGGTAATTAAGTTGCAGCGCGATGATCTAAATATTGGGGTTACTTTGTCAAAGTAAACAGCTGATAAGAGCTTGAGTGGATTTATGAAGTACCGTGGATCACAAATACGCGTGCAATAAAACGTCTACGTGATGTTTGCTCTCTTATCGTGAAGATAAATAACAAAGCGAAGAATGAGGAGTGTGTTTTTATAAACATAAAACGTTTCGTTTGTGATCTTAGAAAATATGTAAACAGCGTATAATTTATCTGCTTTCAAGTTTCACACACATTTTCTGCATTAGACCACGCGGTAAAAAAAGTCATTGCGATTGGTAAAAAAGAACTGTCAGCTCGGTGATATTTTTCACCTTTATTTTCCAATGTCATCCGTATTGAGAAACTTTAAAATAAGAACGAAAAACCCAAACAATCGCATTTTATTTTAGGAGCAAATATTTCCCCGTCAAACGCAAAACGCAATATAACCCAGCAACCTTCCCGTCCAATTTCTCTCTCTACCCACCGACCAGATTTACCCAACTATTTGTCCACAAACGGCTTTACCCTTCTCTTTTGTATCGACAATTTTCGCATCGCAAATAAACAGCCGGTACACCCGAGCGCTCTCGCATACCTCCAAGGGATAATTTATCATACTCCCGATTATCATATTCAGTTATTCCGCGAGTGCCGTGGGCGTAGGGGGTCTGTTAAATCAGGACTACCGCTTGTCAAAACAGCGGCAAAACGGTAGCAGCGACGACACAAACAAAACAAGCGCGCTTTTTTTAGCGCTCACGCGATTTGAATGAGCCGCTTGTTTGATAGCGCGGCGCGCGCGCCTGCATCGATCACATCCGTCCCATGCGGGCGATGAGTAATCCCGGCCTTAATCTCTAGCGACACGAGCGTTTATCGATGCTGTAGACAGAGAGGTGGAGGATTATTTTTAATACTTCCATTGCTTTGGGTGTATATACTCTTTTACGCAAATGGATTTTGCGCGCTCGGTGTAAAGTGCGTTTTTTTATCTGACAACGTCGAGTTTTTGAAAAACTAGGTTTTTCTTTAATGTAGTGGTTGCGAATTATAGACGATTCGGGATGAAAATCTATTTTTGCCATTCAGCGGGCACATCAAACCGCGTCAAAATCGTTAAACCACCTGCAATTTCCTCAACAATAACCCGGCCAGCCAGCTCCCGTCTACAAATTCCCAAGCACCGACCAATCGCTCGGCTCGCCGCGCAAGTTACGACTTCCTCGTGTTTCCAGTGCGCTCTAGATCGCCGATTCTAATAATACACCTAAGACCGGCCGCGGCTGTCTTTTTTGCGGCTCCTTTGTTCCCAGAGAGCTCGAGCTCGGAAAGGCCCGCGCGAAAAAGCCGCTCGACCGGTAATTAGTTTTCTCCGGCTCGCATCGCGCGGCTACGTCAAACGCATCCAAAGAGCCGCAAGCTCTTCGAGAATACGCGAAAAAGTATATTTCGAAAGCGCGCCGCGGGCGAAAGTCGCTCTGCCGCCTCCGCAGATTTTTGAGCTGCAGTAAGAGTAGAGAGATGGAATGCCGAGAGGTGACATGGGCCAACGAGTGTGCGGTTATATAGCGCGATAAGCGCGCGTGCTCCGAAAAGCACTTCGGCAGCGAGCCAGCAGCGTTGGACTTTCAGAGAGTATATATGGGCGTATCGCGAGCTGTCGCCGGGGCGGCTGTGACGCGCGGCTGGAAAAGGGAAGACGTAAATTGGGCGGTTGAGAAAATTTTTGGCGTTTTGCGGGGGGTCGGTCGGGTTTATTTTGGGGATTTTAGAATGTGGGGAGATTTAATTTAATTGATCTTTATTTTTAATAGTTAAAATGAAATATTATTGCGCAAAGTAGATATAAGCATAACTTTATTTATTTAATTTCACGTGTAACTTGTTCAAACGCCTATAAATTTTTTAAAACGTGTATAATAGACTTATTGCAGTAATAATGATACGATGTTGAAATTTCAAAGCCACGAGAAATCTCATGAATGCACAGGCGCCTATTCTATTGTTTACTTTCTGCGAGTAAACTTAAACAATAGTTTTGTATATAGCTAAGCTAACCACATAAACTTTTCCATACTGCATAAAAGCAGCAGAAAATTTTATTACTCTTCGTTACAACGCGAATGAATACCAAAATCCAGATCAACATTCTCTGCTATTTATTCAATCCGAGAAAACAGCGTCTCTCGTTAATCTCGAAAAAAAGAAAATAACGAAAGCCAGCTCATAAATACCTCCAACTATCTAGTTGAGCCAACGAGCAATTTTTCTCAGCAAGCCCACGAGTTAGATACGGAGTTATTTATACCGCGCTCGGCCGTAAGTTGAAGTAATTGAAAGAATGCTCCCTTCATCAAACGGTCAGGGCGCAAAGGGCGCGCTGGGAAGTGTAGAAACATATACACATACACCGCGCCAGAGAGAGTGGAATCTTATGAAATTAATACCGCAGCGTTCTCTTAAATCAAAAGTACCTTCCTTAATTCGCTTGACTCATCCATAGGCAGAGCGCTGCCGCCGCCGCTTGCATTCTGTTTGATAAATCGAGGCTCTTCTCAATTATCTGATTCAGCCAATCGTGGAGCTTTTATCCCCGGCCAGCAGTGGCTATACAACCTATGAGTATCGTTACGAAAATAATGCTTCTTTATATCCCGTACCTTAACCCTTTACCCCCCTCCCTTTCCCCTTTGCGCTCTTCTTTTCTCTTTTCCTTTGTCGTTTTCTTTCTATTGTTTTGTCTTTCTCGCTTTGGGTATTTTGAGCGAGCTGTGTTTTGCGCGTGCTCTCGTTCTCATATGATTGTGTTTTTTATCGATGAGTAATTGATGCTGTCATCGATATTGGTAGCTTGGGAGTTAAATATGAGGCGCGTTGATATCTCTGCTTATACGTGCTTTTCAATTATCAGTAATACTTGTTTGCCTATTCTCTTTAATCCGAGTTCTTAGAAGCTGACACCAATGTCGGTTTTAAAAGATGTTTTTGTGGTTTAACATTTTTTAAACGTTAATTCTTATGTGTACTAAGAATTCTTAAAATTGAATGATATATTTTGCTTTTGTAAGATTAAGTTTAATTTGGCATTGTATGCGGGTTATTTGCTTTAGTTGCTGTAAATTAAACGAATCACATATATCTGTTAAAAGTTCTTACCACATATACTAAAACATTGTTTATGAGGCTTATTTAATTCTATATATGACGGCGATAATTTACCGCAACAAATTTAACACCCAAATAAACCCAGCAATAAATATTCAATTACAAACACCAATAGTATAATGATAACTGATAAATTTATACTTTACAGGTCCCCAGATTCGGAGCAGGTATGGTCAGGACTGCGACACAGGATCGTTAAACTTCCCTTCCTGCGGGCCTAACGAAAGATGTAAGCAGGAGAACGGCAAAACTCCAAAATGCACGTGTCTGCAGGGATACGACTACTTGGACAAAAGTGAAGAGTGTATAAAGATGGCTCCAGTCGAATCCACGACAATCAACGTATCGAAGGAGTACTTCGGATCAAGTACTTCGGGAGAAGGTAATTTCTTTTTATTTGAATAGATTATAAAATCGTTAGTAGAAATTATGAGCTGAATTCGAGGCTAGAAATATTCGAAAATTACTACATTTTTATAAATTGTATAGAATAAAGTGTTCTTCTAGTGAATTTTAATTGTTGGAAAGATAAATGGTGCTAGAGCCAGAATGTTTACGATTTTTCGTAAAATTTTTTATTGCTATACTATACCTATTACAAAATTGTCAAAAAAGTCAGGTATTCTTTTCCAATGCACAAAATATTACAATTTCACCGTTCTGAAATAAATCCAACTGCCTTTTCACAATCCAAAGCAAACGTCTCCCCCCATCAAATCCTACCCAAAACCATAAACACCCAGCACAACTCCCTATCCAAGGAATTCATCGATCCCAATAAACCGTGAGGCTCGGCCCTCCGCAATTTTCCCAGCAATTTTCCCCCCCACCCCTCAACTCTTGCTCAATCTGCATCTCACGGGATTTCCACACTCTGTTACAGGCGGCGGCAGCGGCGGCGGCAACTCGGTGGCTGCGATCCTGCTGGTTCCCACCTGCCTCGTGATAATCGGCGCGCTGGCCTACTTCGGCGCGCGGCGGTACAAGTGGGTGCAGCGGTTCAGGCAGTTCCGCCAGAATCGCTACGGCAGCGTGCTGGTAACGAGGGACGACACCGACGACGACGACCCGCCGATCGCGTAGAACTACCGGGTCCACTACATCGAGAACGTCAACTGACTGGCCCCAGCCTCCGTGACGTGTGGGACGAACTTTTTTTTAACCCTTATAAAGTCGGATCATGACGAGTGCGACCGAGTGCCGGCGACGCCGATTGTGGTGGAGGAATCGAAGATTCAGAGTCGATCATTAATAGTCTGAGAGAAGAGAGGGGGGTGGAGGGAGGCGGGGAGCTTGTGTATAGCAAAAAGGCCAAATGTGAAGGAGTTACTGTGAGAGTCGTGGTTTCCTTGGGTGGTTGTATATTCGTAGTTTTTAGAGGATTTTTTATTGCGTTGTGGGGCGGAATTTGGGATTTGTTGTTTTCGAGAGTTACGATTTTTAGAGAGAGGAGATTTTTTAAGCCGAGAACGAGAGAGGCGGGAATTTGTATAAATGCGGGTAAGGAAGGAAACTGCCGCTCGCATAGTTACTCGCATTATATTTATATACACCGTTAGCGGATATATTAGAGAAAGAACGATTAGGAACTGCATTTAAATGTAACTGTATGAAGACAAGAAAAAATTGCGCTAATAGCATAATTTTTTACATCACTATTAAAATAAATGGGTCAGTAGCTTCACGTAATTTTCTCTACGTTTTTAGGATTGTAATGTGGTAATTGAATCTTTAAATACTCTTAATACGGTGCCCAAGACCACTGACAAATTTACAAATATCCAATTTTGTATAGCATGTAAGAGCACCGCTTCCGTTCTATTATCGGGAATGAGAAGTGCGTTATGTGATTACCAATATAGTTGGTACAATTAAGTTACAAAGAAATTTTGTATATTGATATTGATCCAGGCTCTATTCAAAAGTCTTTGACAGGTTTTAAAATAGAGCATGGAATTGAGCTTTTAATACTACTTTTATATTGATTCCCTTTAAAGAGTTGGTTGGTTTCAATTACAATTATTCAAATAGCAGTAAATTTTCATTATTTTTTTAATTGTTAAGTTGTTTTTATCTTACAGATTTACTCTTAAATAAACATACATAGATTGTCAAATGACTTCTACTATTAGCCTTTCAAATTAAATTTTGTACAACAGAATATAAAAATATTTGTTTCTATACCAAATTAATACTAAATATAAATAATGTACTTGTCTAACTTTTTATCTATTGAATAACACATGTAAATAATTTGTTTTTATAATTTCAAGTTCATTCTTGCCATGCCACAAATTTGTTTATTTAGCATAGCTAATTGAGATTAAAGATTATTTTATCATATGTATATTTGTATAAAAGACTGTTTAATATCATTAGTCAGTCTTTGAAAGAAATACACTATTGTTCTTTTACTTTTTTGTCTTTTTGTACAGAAAACTTTATGCGTTGAGTGAAAATGCAAGTCATTATCTATTGTAAAATGTAAAGCACGAAGATCCATAACTCCACAAATACTGAGAGCTGCTCAGATTGATGGAAAAGCACAACTCGCTGAAAGATTGTTTAATGTATTTGTTGAAACGAAACTGTACTACATTGTAATGGATTCTTCCTAATGGCCAAAGAAAGTAGCTTTCACATTCACAATTAAAATGAGTAATGGTAATATTTATATATTGACTAGGTGTTTTAAGTTACATTGCATATTGGTTTTACATTTTCAATTAAGTACAGTTGCATTAATATGTAAAATATTGTATGATTTTATATCAATTGCAAGAGGACCAGAGATCTGACAAATTAGAATGATGTATACTAGATTTTTTATAAAGAATTTATTAAGATTTGTGAGTTAATACCGTTGTCTTTGAGATTTAATATTTTCACTTGTTTGTTATTATCGACCTTATGAACTGTTGTAATTACAAATTCGACTGGTACCATTACTATTGATGCCTTTTACAATGTATCAGTTATTTACAATAAAACTTGTTGATTAGTGCATGGATCAAGTAAAATTAGTCCAAATTACTTCAAACTTTTAACATTTGTGATAAATTGTGTACCTTAGTCTTATTGAATGCACTATTAAACAATTTTTGGATGTAACTGTAACATTTTAATATTTTATATATACTTTACTCTGTGATGTATAGTATGTTTTCTTTTATCGACTAATATTATTCATAAATTGCTTAACTTAAGACTTGATTAATAAATTTTACAAGGTCAATTGGTGCGATCATAAAACATTTTACCTTTTTTAGCAATTTTTTTCTTAGAAATATATTTTTAGAATACAATTTTATTATTGAAAATTATTTGGTCAAAGTTTTATCTAAATTGTAACTAATTATTATCAAGCTCGTTAATTAATAAAAAAAAGTAACTGATTATAATTAAAAATTTTTATTTATATGAGAAATTATCATAATGTATGCTATATTTGTAATGGTCAAAAAGTCTTATTACCATTTCTTTTATTAAGAAAATATTGTATATTTATTTGAAAACAATTTTTGTTTAAAATTATTTTAAAATTACTATTACAATTTTGTAATGTCTCTAAAATCAATGTACAATTATTTTCTAAAATTATAAAATATATAAAGAGAAAGAAATTTAATTAGAAATGTACTTTTTATTTTTCGAATTTGATTAGTTAGTTACATATAAGTAAGTTAGTTACATTACAAAGATTATTCTTGTTTTACATTTATTATTTTTTATGATTAATATAATTTTTATTTACGTAAAAATTGAAAATTTAGTAATCTTAAATTTATCAAGGCTAATATATAAAATTTTTCATCTTATCTGTTGTAATTTAGAAACTTTTGGGCAGTCGAATTCAATTTTAATATTTTATAAAAAGTATAAGCTACAAATGATAGCACATATAAAAGCATTAAGTGAAAATAAAAAAATCATCTTGTTTAATGAGCCAGTATATTTAAATTTAATTTTGACAAAAGGTAAATAGTCTTCCTAAATAAATTTTCTTTAAGATTTTTGTTTTCTTTGCGCTGTACTTTACGACATTTTTCATTGTATAATTTATTTAAATTCTAAAATAAAACTTCACTAAAATGTTATGAATAAATTTTGTTTGAATTATGTGCATAACCTTCACAAGTTTATTTTTTATTCTATTAAAAAATTTAATTTCTTTTCATTGCTAACCTAAATAATAAATTTTGTAAACTTATTACTACAAATATTGATATAAATGTATCAAAAGATTTGTCAGTAATATTTCATTAAACTATTGAATCTGTAGTTTTTTAAAAAATATATGGCACGATTCATAAAACACTTATTTAGTAGTTATAATAAACCTTACGTAAATCATTTCAAAATAATAATATTTTTCTTTTTTATTTTAAGATCAAGTAGCAACTCTGTTTAATTTACTTTTTTTTTAATTTATAATTGACTTAGGTTACTTAATGAACAATTATTTTATAATAAGTTAGAATTCTTTAGTTATTTAGATTAAAAACTATTTAGTAATAGTCAGAATCTTTAAAACATTTAGTTAGTCAAATAATAGAATATTTATTTGTAGATAATGTTTCGAATATACTGTTTTAGGCCTTTCTTGTCATATAAAATAATGAAATTTATTGTCTTTGGCTTTTACAAAAATAATTAGTACATTTTTTCAATAGCCTTCGATATGTTTTTTTAACAGCCAATTTATTACAAATATTTCATTAAAAATAATTGTATGCTTGTTAATGCTTTGTAATACATTTTTTCAGGTTTATATTTTTAATTAAAATAAAATAAAAATATTATGAATAACTTTAAAAATCTGTTAATTAACTGTAATTTAATATACTACCTTATAACTTCTTATTTTTGTTGAATGGTTGTTTAGATTGTTTTTATTTTATTCTTTACTTCATTATATTATCCGTTCTTTTTATTTATTCTTTGGTAAGTTGTTAATTTCATTTTTATTACAACTATTTATTTATAATTTTCTTTTATTGATAAATAAAGGTACTAGGCAAAATACTTGTAGATATAAGCCAATTTTTACTCAAAATAAATTCAACATTAATAAAAAGTAATTTTTTTGTTACAATCTATACTTTAAATATGTGATTCATAATTATTTAAAATTCATGACACTGTACAGTCAGCCCTATCATTTTGTATATTCCTTGGATCTCTTGCAGATACTTCTATATTATTTGTAATAAGTTCAGCAACTCTAACATTACCTTGTTTTTTTGCCCAGTCAAGTGCAGTAAGTCCATCATTAGTTTTTTCATTTACATTGATACCAGCTTGCAACAACATTTGAACCACTCTTACATTACCATGATATGCTGAGGTATGAAGTGCAGTCTGACCGTACTTATCTTTTACATTCACATCGATTTCTGGATGACATAATATAACTTCCGCAGTATCCGGATGATGTAAATCTACTGCCAAATGAAGTGGAGTATGGAAGTTATTATTATCTTTTTGGTTGACCCAAATGCCAGGGACATTTAGTAATATTTCTACTACTTCTCTGTGGCCCTTACCAGCGGCTCTATGAAGAGCAGTTTGTCCAGATTTATCTCTCTTGTTAACCAGAATTCCTCGTGCGCATAATAAATTTTCTACAATTTTTTTGTGGCCACCCCATGCTGCCATAATAAGAGGAGTCCATCCATATTTAGTATTTTCTGCATTCACATCAATTTCCTCTTTATTTAATAGTAATTTGACTATTTCTAAATGTCCTGCACTCGATGCTTTATTAAGAGCAGTACAACCATAATAATCCCCTTGGTTTATATCAATACCTGGGATTTCTAATAATGTTTTAAGTATCTCTACATATCCTTTTTCTGCTGCAAGAATAAGGGGTGTGCACGTGGTATAGTTACCCTCACATGCATATCCTTTTGTGTTAATATCAGCTCCCTCTCTAAGTAATTCTCTTACTTCATTTAAATTATTATTGTACACTGATTTAAGAAGTTTATTGTTTAGATCATTTACTTGACTGCTACTTGCATTTCTATTCAAACCAGATGTTCCCTCTTGGGTATCTTCTTTACTATCCATATTAAGTATATGATTACACAATATATACTCCAACTTACTGGAATAGAAATAATTAAAAAATTACACAATATGTACACCAACTTACTGAAACAGGAACAATAAAAAAAAAATACTATGGGGTAATAATAGTTGCTATATACTAACTTTTATACTCTAATAGAATAATTATCTCTAGAATAACTCTACTAATTTCTATACTTCTGTAATATTGCTGTATTAACTACTTAGTACCTCATATATTGAATATCTGCTATCACGATTTATTATTTTAATGATAAAAAATTACTTGAACGAGGTAAAATTAAACTATTTCTATAAACTCAACAACTAATAAACATTAATTTTATTCGCATAATAAAAAAAAGATAATATAAGATTACTAATCACGGTTGAAATTTACCTTATTGCAACACGTTTTCAATCTTTGCAGACCCTATTATTATACTTTTATAAATGTACCTGAGTTTGAAAGATTGTCATAATAAAAACTTTACATATACGTTCGGCCTGCGAAGTGCAAAATCGATTTATCCGATTTCCAACACTTCTCTAACCTCCTCGTACTAACGCGTACTTATATACGTGATTCACATATGTGATAATGTTATCGCATCGCAGCTTTAGATAAAAGTATTATCTCAATTTCTTTTGTGTCTGCTGCATACTCACCGTATCCAGATACTCTCTTGAAGTGCAGCGATACAACAATCGTACTTGTCGCCAACTTCAGGGCTCACCTGTTGCTTCGATGCGATTTTGCATGGATCGCGCGGCCATAACCGTCAATCGATCGAGATTTGCAAGAAGGTTTGTTTTGAAACTTCGTTTGAAATTGTTTACCAACCGCGAAGTAAGAGATATTTCATTCTAACAATCATACGCGGAGGACAGTTTTAGTGTTGTGAATAAGTGTTTAGTGAATAATCTATGCACAAGCAAAAGATGAAATCGTTTAAAAGAAAAATCAGAAAAAATCAGGACCTCGCATTCGCGCAGTCGCCGGTTATTAGGTCAAGCTGGTTCAAAGGTTAGTTTTTCGACTCGTATTTTAAGTTACTGAGATAATTGCCAAGTTATTCTTTAAATAGTTTATGTATTTGGGTGGTATCAAGCATTTTCATAAAATAAGTGTAAATAATTGAAAACATTAAAGATATATAGAAATATGCAGACGTTTATATTGTAGAAAATCAAGCTGAGAATACATGTGAATGTACTACTAGAATTTAGTTAATTTAAGCAGTCCGTTTTTAAGTTTTTAAATAATTTACTTAAATAATTACAATTCATATTTATCAATATACAATAGTTCTGATTTGAATATTAATTTTCTTTAAATACTTATTTGCAGAGCATTTTTATGTGCAATAAAAATTAATTGAAACAATTTATGAATATAATTATTTTGGAGCATATTGCAATGAATGAAAAATTCTTATTATTAGATAAATAATTAAATAAATAATTTTGTCATATTTCATTTTTAGTTCATTTTTTAAAAATAATTTTTGCAAAATCTACTTTCAATGAAAATTTATAATGTTTTTTAAAATTTTAATTGAATATTTCAAATATATGAACAATTAAAAGGGAATAAAGGAATAGAAATATAAAATGTTTAAAAAAAATACAATTATTTACCATCTTTTACAATATAATATTATATTGACATAATTTACATAAATCTCAGAACAAAAGAATGCACGCACAGTAATACTCAATGTTTATGAAAATCGCAAATAGCGACAAATAGAATGTTAAACCTACATTTCACATTGAGTTTAGATTTGGAATGGCTCACGTGCTAAGTTGCAAATAAAAATAATTTAATCACAAATACGTTGTTAGATTCGTTACATGTTCTGCTTTATTTACAGAGCTTCCATGAAAGTCCAACTTTTGCGTTATTTGCAAAATTAGATCGCCTTAAATTTATAATTACGATTATTGGTTTAACGAACTTTAGATTCGAATAATCTACGTATAAATCGAGAACTTAAGGTTGCAAATATCATATGCACGTAATCTACGTTACTGTGAGTCAAGTATACATAACTTGCGACCCCTGCGATTTTAAATAGATTTGATTTGCTTTAACAATGAAATTACTTATTTTCAATTTTGAAACTACTCGATTTATAAATTCAAAGTATATCTTTGATTAAAAAAAGTTTTTTTCGCGTAAAAACCTTACGTGATAAATGAAACTACTAATTTCTAAATAATAACGATCAATGCCTTAAATTCAAATAAGCAATAAAAAATAAAGATATTTTTACGAACAATTTTAATAACGCTAGAATCGATAACATCTCATAAATTCTGCACCTTTGCGAATTACACATTGTTTAAAAGAGTCGCTTATTATTGAGTATATTTTACTGAGTATATTATCAGATTACTGTATCACGAATAGGCAGTACATAACTAAGATAATAAAATAATTTTTTTTTTCATTTCGCCATTAGTATTCTGTACCTCGCGCCTTTCAATGCTTACAATTTAAAATTCATATTCAACAGATTTTTATAACAGTTTCCAATGTTCTCATATCTCATGCTTTCCGTCTCATTCATATATAAAAGATTTTTCTTACACTTAGTCTCAACTATCATTTATAAATATAATTTTTTCTTACACACAAAGTATGTTATTAATAGTATAATAAAATAATTTTAAAAATTTTATAAAATAATTACATTTTATTTAAAAGAAAAAAAATCGAACGTGTTCTACCGTTTGAATTTCTAATTTTCAATTTACAGTAAAATGTTATTAATAACACACTTTAGGCTCATATCGGTAAATCCATTCATCTACTCTCTAAATTTTAAATAGTGGGAATTCCACTGTTTACTCTTTAGTGGAACCATTTCAACTAACAAACAGTGAAAATTCTACTACTTTATCGTGAATTTTCACTATTTGTAAGTTGAGATTGCTCAACTAAGTAGGAAAATAGTGGAATTTCCACTATTTAAAATTTACGAAGTATTTGATTTTTTAGAGTCTTCGGCATAACGCCTATAATCGTTACCCATCGAAGACCCTAGAAAACTCAGACGTCATTTCGTTACCGTTCTGCTAATGGAGAGCAATTGTCACTCTGGACAATCATTTTGTTGCGCAAAATTACATCGACCAAAAAAAATTAATCTCAAAACATTTCACAGCTTAGATAATCCCTCAAAATCCAGTGTAATCGATCCAGTGTCCACGTTGCTGTCTGTACTGGCTGCCGCTGATCTGAATAGTTTCCGGCGTTCTGAAGTACACCGTCTTTCCTCTATCATTATTCCTGACTATCGTCGACGGCTGGGCAAACTGAGTGCTAGGTACGAATGCGCTCTGTTGCTGCGTTTGTTGCTGGACCTGTTGCTGTTGTTTCTGCTGTTGATTTAGGGGTCTCGAGAACTTGTAAGAGTTCTCAGATGGCTGCAGAATGGTGTCCCTGCCCAGCTGTCGATGTAACGGAAGTACGAATCCGCTAGGAAGACTCGGCTCTTGGCTCAGATTAGGTGTTAAGGCTTCGTTGAGCGTGACGTCGTATTCGCTTTCTGGAATATCCTGAAGATTGTGATGCGTCACCTCGTTTATCTTTTGCTTAGCTTTGTAGTTATTGTTGATACTCAGCTGCTCTTGAACGTCTTCGTTCTTGTAGGACGAACTGTAGAGGTTGGAATTGTCGTTTTGATTGGAATTATGACGAACGTTACCCCTCGACTGTGGCTCAACTGTTTGTCCGTTGGCTTCATTGTTCTGTTCTTGGACACCATAATCCCAGTTGGTCGATGGTTTCTGGGGAACCGACACCTCTTGCATCTCCGGTCGTCTCTTGGGTATTTCTGGTTCTGGTCTGCGCAGAGCTGGTCTAGTGACTGGCACGTCGTAGTTGTCGTTTGCCTGCTGGTGCTGCTGTTGTTTTTGTATTACCTCAGGTTGTGGGATGCTTTTGTAGCTGTTGTAGTTCTGTTTGTTATCGTAGCGTCCCTTGGTTTGATATTCCTCCTGCGATCCTGTTTTCACGTCTTCCTCGTGCTGATACGCCGCCGTGGTTGTTTGCAGCTTAATGTAGTGCTTTAGTGGATTCTCTTCTCGCCTAGAAGTTGGTTGAGCCTTTGATCCGACTGGCAACAGACCTCGGGGATTGGGGTTACCACCTCGGGATGGCAAGAATGGCCGCTTGATCACGCGAACCGTTGGTCGAGGCGGAGGCATTGGTACTATCGCGGGCTCTTCAACATCGTCGTAATACTCTGATGGGTAATCCTCGATCGGTTCCTCCTTCTCACGATTTTGATTTTCTGGCTGTGGCGTTGGCTTCCAGTACTTTTGAGGAACCTCTTTTTCGGTCGTCGTTACCTCCTTGTGGTACTGTTTCTGCTCCGATTTGGGCGGTACAGTCGCAAAACTGTACTTCGGAGATCGGTCCCTTGGCTCCTCGGTCTGAGCAATAGGAGTCTCTCGCTCTGGCTCCGGGGTCGTAGTCGTGGTAGTTGTGGTGGTAGTGGTGGAAGTAGTTGTCGTCGATCTCTCGGTAGTGCTACGATCGTAAATGCTGGGCTTCTTGGTGGATGTCTCATCTTGAGAATCCTTCGATCTGGCGGGCACTCGCGGACGCTCGCTATCTCGATCGCGATCAGCTGGTCTACCGTAGATGGATGCTCTGTCGGGCTTGTCGACGTCGACTGGGCTCAGACGATCGCGATCTTTAGCGCGGCTCAGTGAGCGATCACGGCCACGATCCGGACCACGCTCGCGCTCTCTCTCGTAGTATCGATCCCTGGATCTTTCGGGATGTTTGCGCGGCCGGACAGGCATCACGTCGTCGTCGTCGTCGTCGCGGTATCTGGTCCTAGAATTATGAGGTCTTTATTAGGGTAAGGATTATGAAATGTTTAGTGAAAGGTGAACTCTCAAGCTTCGATCTTATCAGAGCTGTACGGATAAATAAATGTTGTAATTCGTTATCGTTGTACGAAATATCTCATTGAATGGATGCTGATACGATCACGGAAGTATTAAAAATTTTAAAGAATTCTTTTGTGATACTTAAAACCAATTAAAATCAGTTAATACCTTTTCCGTGTACAAAAGTAAACATATATGATAATCTTTCCATTCAATTAATTTAGACTTGGATTTAATTTAAAAGTTCACAAAAAATTAGATTGATATGTAGCAACATTTATTTTATTCTTTGCAAGTTTATGTACTTGTAACTGGTATCATATAAAGAAAACGTGTGTATTGTCTGTAGTGTCGTGTAGAAGGCATGATGGGGTTAGGCAGTAATGACAATGAGTGTTAGGATAGCAAGGATATGATGCGAATGGAGATGTCTGGAGGATAGCCGTGAGCGGCTGTGTACGTTACCTTACCTGAAGGGACGATCGCGGTATCTTTTATCGGGAAAATCTCTATCTCTTAAAGGCCTGCCTCTTATCTGCCAACGGGGCCTCACTTCTTCCATTTCGTCTTCGTAATAATCATCGTCATCTGTCATGTCAACGGGCCTCCTGCGAGGCTCTTCTAGACTGTCGACGGCGGCAGGTCTTCTACGAGGCTCTTCTAAAGAATCAACGGCGGCAGGTCTTCTACGAGGTTCTTCTAAAGAATCAACGGCGGCAGGTCTTCTACGAGGCTCCTCTAAAGAATCAACGGCAGCAGGTCTTCTACGGGGCTCTTCTAGAGAATCAATGGCAGGTCTCCTACGGGGTTCCTCTAAACTATCCATGGCCGGTCTTCTTCGTGGTTCATCTAAACTATCAGAAGCCGGTCTTCTTCGTGGTTCTTCTAAACTATCGGAAGCAGGTCGCCTGCGTGGCTCGTCTAAGTCGTCAGCCATAGGTCTTTTACGGGGTTCATCTAGATCGTCGATGGCTGGTCTTCTTCGTGGCTCATCTGAATAATTGGAATAATTTGAATAAATTATGATCTTCTATTCAAGTATGATAATATTGCTCATGCTTGTAAATATAAATTTTTTTACTTATTGCTGATTTACCGATTGGCGCACGAGTTGTTGTGCTAGTCGAGTAGGCGTACTTTTCTTGTTCGGATAGAGGTACAGGCCTACGCAGTTTTGGTGGTGGTCTAGGTCTTGCGTACAACGAAGATGGTGGAGCGACCGGTTTCACTAAACCTTCGGTGTTGCCAGAGTTTGATGGTCCAGGATCTTTTTCATCGTAATCATTCTTGAATCTGTAGATAGTTCTTGTATTATACTTGTGCATAGTATTAAAAAAGATATATTTTTAATACAAATATTCAATTAAGTTTTTAAAGTACAAAAGTTTTGTTTAGTTTTAAAATGCGTTTATTAAAAATATGTGATAATATGTACAATATCCACTATATTTATTTCTTATCATATTCATATAAAAATTAAATATATCATGGTCGCACAATACTACTTGTATTGTCTTACCACATGAGACTCTTTCTACTTGAATTTTATAGTCTATTTTCTAACCTTTTTTAACGGTGCGTATGGCTTTTCAACTTTCCAAGCTCGTCAAAACAATAAAAAAGTTTCTTGAAGTATTTAAAAAAAAACTTATCCATTTACCTCTTATCCGAGTACCTCCTCTCTTCGCCATCTCTCACGCGATCCTCCACATCTCTGGTCCTCGCGGGATCTTGATCCCTAATCCTCGTTCTCGGCATGTCATCATCCATCGGATCTCTAGCTCTTCCAGGATCCCTCCTATTTCCTCGCCCGACAAACCTGTCTCTACCAGCAGTCTCCCTGTCCCTCTCTCTGAAATCACGGTACCGATAATCGCGATCCCGGTCACGATCCCATCGATGCTTCCTGTCGTCGTAGTCATCGTAGTCCCTGCGGTTGTACCCTCTTGGCCTCACCCTCTCGTAATCATCATCATAATATTCGTCATCATAGTAATCGTAAGCAGGTCGTCTAGGTCTCCACCTGCGCGGTGGAGGATCTCGTTCACGACCCGGCAACCGATCGCCCTTGTCCTGGGAGTTGGCAGATGGTGCGCTCGTAGTCGTGGTTGTGGTGGTGGTTGTCGGTGGAGGTGGGGGTGGGGCGGTACTTGCCGCCTGGTACAGGGCATCATTCCTGTGCCAGTACTTCTTCGAGTTGGCGCAGTCGACCTCCGAGACGAAGTGGCAGATGAAGGTCTTCTGGTCGAAAGCCGTGAAATTGGCGCAGAGGAAGTCGTAGCGCGTGCCAAACAGACAATGATGGTAGACCTGTGTGCATAAAATAGTAGTAATGAGAGTGACAGATGTGATTGTGATGAGGTTTGGAATTTATTGTTTTGACCTATTTGTGGTCCGAGAAAGTTGCGAATAATGCGGGCAAGATCAATTAAAAATCAATTAATACTGTTGGAAAGTAAATATTTAGCAATGGATGGCCTAGATCTAATTACAACTGATTATCGGATGCGAAATTGACGCACATTGTCGATTACGTAAGCTCTGATTAAATTTTGCTAATTGGAATAAATACATAAGACAAGATCATTTTGTTATTTGTATTTGTAGAAATTCCTGATATTATTTCACTTGTTATTATTAAAAGTTGATTTTTTGTGGTGAATACAGGAAGTAAGATATCCACTTTAAAACAATACACTCCAGGAAAAAGTTTCATCTACAGAATCTAAACTATCGACTAAACCACGAGAGTTTTCACTGCTAGACATTAAATAATTAAAATTACGTCAAAACAGCTTAACAACACAGCGCGCCCAGACACCGACCATACCGATTTTCTTTTAAAAAATCAATTCACGGCAGAAAAAAATTGCCTACTAAACTCCGAACGGAAATTGCCGGCTCTCACTACAATCCCTAGCCTATACAGCGCATTCACGCGAACCACGCTCCGAAGCATTAAAGTGAAAACACACTGGCGGCGGCTCTCGAGCGCGCGCGTAACCTGCGCCTGCAGACAGAAAAAAAAATGATCGAAAAAAAGAGCGATTCTCTCGCTCGAGTCTCATGCTAAATCACCGATCCGGAAGTATATTCCCCGACAGCTCGAGCGGCGGGAGAATTAAAAATTCACGACGCGTCCGCGCGACTCTGTTGCACAAAAAGCCTTTTTGCGTGCAAGGCGACACCTTGGGTATACATATATGCGTCGGGGCCCATATAATGGTCGATGATCGTTTCGACACGCGCGCGGGTTTCACCGTGCGGCCGCTTGGTTAACGGCGCGCGCCGCGGGAGGAAAATACGTACGTAACTTGACGGAGTGTATTAGAAGTACGTAGCGTGCGGTCGCTTGCTCGAGGGGCTCTCTGTCTTTGTTTCAGTTTTTGCTGTGGTTTGATGGGAGTTTGGAGTGGCAAGATCAGTGGGTGCGGGTCGCGTGGTT
>JAPYZA010005147.1:0-12478 GCA_030522685.1 Eupelmus azureus
AATAAAAAATCCGCGCCGTTAATACACTGCTGCAAAAATAAAATATTCACCCGAAAGCTCAAACGCAAACGAATGAATAATTATTAAAAGTAAGTCCAACCGAAATGTATTCTCCTCACGCAGCACTGGGCGAATAATAACAACAGCGAAAGCACACAATGAAAATCCCCATTAAAACATTCGAATCCCCAAGCAAACAAGCGGAAAACTCCTCGGCAATAACTATAGAGTCAAAGGCATTCCGGGCGTCAGTGTCAAACCATATACAAGCCCTCGCAACCCTCGGCAATTCCAATTGCACGGCTCGGGGCGCCGGCGTGGGCGCAATAAGTGAAACATTAAGCCCTCTCGGCGCGATGCTCCAGAACAATCGCGCCACCTTCCCTGTAACGCGTACACACACCGCCAGCCATTTCAAAAGTCAAGTTTGCATGAATTAACCCAGAGCTCGGCGTTACAAGTCTGCGAGGGTCTAGGCGTTACACTGGCTCCGCGCGCTAATTTCGGCGCGAGGATGTCGTTAATTAATAAAGAGCGCAGTCCGTGTCGGCCAGTTTGCTCGGCAAACCGGAGAGGGAGAGGAGAGACGCTAAGTGAGAGTTGGAATAGGAGTAAGTTGGCGCGGTAGGGTGCGCTTACGTGGGAGAGGTATGTGTGTATCCGGCTGGATATGAGTCTGACCTTAATACCCGGCTGGCTTTGTAGTCGCGGCGCGATCGCTGAAACGGGCCGAGAATGAGATTGGACCTGATGGGCCGTGTTCTGCCTCTGAGCTTTATGCTTCTCACTGTGGATTTTGTATTGTGGAAAAAAGGATAAAAGGAATAATTAAATGTAAGGGATTTGCTTGATTATGTGGTTAAGTTTCGGGAACAAACCACTGTTACGCGATTTCTCGTTAGCGGGTACAGTCATTGCGAAGGTCAGCTTTTTTCTGTCCGGTAACAACAAGTGCAGAGCTTTTCAAGGTAAAGAGGGTTTACAGAAACGAGACGTGCCCCGTAGCCTGTTATCGTCCTCTCGTTTCCACGTGCAACTGGCGCGGGGAATCGAGGAAAAAAGAGGATGGAGCGGAAGGAGAGCTCCTAATTGGCTCCGGTCAAGTTAGCGAGACTTCGCGGATAGGTGGGCACGAGCTGGCCAAGAGAAAGAAACAGCTGAGTATACAACCGGACCTCTTATCTAAGGTGTTCGCAGCCCTGCGGCAAAGCGAGACGAGCATTGTCCACTCAACTGGGCTTTGGCTAAAAATATTTATCTTGAAGAATTTATAATTTTCTTTTCTTTTACTTTAATATTTTCTAAAAATAAACGAATTAAAATCTACATTCTGAAAAGTAAGTAAAGATTTGTTTCAAAAATCAGCCTAGAATAAAAAGTCAAACAGTAAGAGATTTCATATTATAGAAAAAGGTTTGCAGTACTCGGCTGCAGCTACTTGGTTCAAATAGTACAAAATTAACAGGACGCAGCGCTCAGTACGCCCAATAAACCGGAAGCCAGCACCTCCTTGGCTCAGAACTAACTACCCTTCCTCGTCGCATCCCCGCAACAGCCCCAGTTTTGCCGTTACGTCCGCGCCGTAATTCTCAGAGTCTCGCGCGTGCTAACGTATGTAAACGCTCGTCGAGGCACTCGCGATTGCGGCCCGCCAAGATAATAAGTGGAGGCGACAGGAGCGCGCTTCGAATGAAATTACGTCCGGCTGGGACGTTTTAGCTGCCGGCGCGCGTCCGAGGCTCGGCCAGCTCTCTGAATTGAGATATTAAAATTGCAGCTGCGAACTCCAATCTCGGGGCTGGGGCTTTGCGCGCGCCGAGATCAGCGCCGACAGCGGGAATGACAAGTTCGCAGCTATGGTAATCAGCGAGAGGAGGAGGCTGCCCCTTTGTGGGAGGCGGCGCGTGCCTGGGCTCTGCTGCGCTGGGTTTGTTTTGCATCGGGGGAAGTTTCGTAGCTGACAGGCTGAGAGCGAATTAAGCATTATTGCTGAGTCGGAGATTTTCTTGAGATGAGGGGGGAGCTGGGGGGAAGAATAGTTGATAGAGGAAATTGTGGAGTGAACGATATTAATGTCTTGGGTTGATTGCTTGAGGGAGTGGAGGATGTTTTAGGGAGCTGGTTCAAAGCAAATGGATTTTAGATCTGGATGGATAAATATGTTTTTAGGAACATGACTTTTTAATTTTGTAAAAGAAAGGCTACTCTAACAATTGCTGTTAGAGCTATCAATTAAAATGTTGTATCTATTTTAGATTCAAGTGTGCAATACGCATCGCTTTATGTATCCAAATTTTAATAGCGGTACGTTTACGGCATGCGTTCTCGAAACACTTTCGCCTATGCTCATGTTGATTGAATCATTTCTGATCGATTAAAAACGACAGCATTTAACATCCAGAGGCTATTAAGCTTTAGTGCTATAAATAAAATTTCATAGAAATAACAATTATGACGCTTCATGCTAGATTGAATTGGGTCAGAGGTCGTATACAACAGAGAAATTGACGATGTGTACTAAAGCTGCAACTTATTTATTAAAGTTGATTGAATGCGTACGCTGCCATTGTTGCATACTGAGCGAGCATTACACCGTAGAATGCAGGTTAATGTAAAAATTTTGCATCGCATGAGAGCCGAGGCTTTCAGGGATTATCCGGATTTTCGGTGATAGATTAAATGAACTTTGATTAACGTAATTATAACATATTGGAACCCGTGGTTTGGATAATTCATGAATTTAAAAATTATTGAAATATTTCTGTTTTTATTAATAAAATTAAAATAATTATTAATTTAATTTATTTAAAATTAGCTATTATAATTTAATATTCAAAATTCAAAATTGAAGAGATGTTTTTCTGCAAATTTTACTCTTGCCAACCAAAATAGCGTGAAAGCAGTTCAGACATCTGTCAAGTAACGTTATACCTGTTTGTGAATTTTGGAAATAAATTCTGCACTACAGCCGATTGAAGCATAAAAGCCTCTATAAATATAGAACAAATATAGTTAGGAGGTAGGCAATAAAAACCATTAAATGCACAATGACTGCGTGTTTCCTAAAACAAATTGTTCTTACGACAAAACATTGATAAATTAGCTATTAAATCATTGCAATTTAAACATACGGATATAGAAATTGACTATAAAACAAAATTTATTGAAACAATTTTGAAAAAAAATTCTGAATCCCACAATCCACTGCTACACATCCTCTCAAAAAGCCAGCCCCATGCGGGACATGAAAAGGATCGACTATAGAGCCAACTCCCGTAGCTATACCTCCACAATAGGGGCATCAGGTTTTGTCTCTCGATCATGCCTCATTAAATAGCTCGTCTGCGCGGTCGCGGCGCCCTCCTCGGGCGCCACTCAAAAGTCATCGTCTCATAGAGTCGCGCCTGCGACAACTCCGAGCTCACGAAATGGCACTCGCGACTTTCTAACTTCACTAGCTCGCGTTTTGTGTATAATTCAGTTTCGCCCCGACGCTGAGCTAGAGAGGGGGCCGAATTTGTGAAGAAAACGTTTGTAACTAAGTACCGCCGCCGTCTCAATCTTCATTCTCGTGCCGGCTTTCGAATTTCAAAGAAAGTCCTCCCACGATCCCGATCCTCGACGAGCAAGTTTTAATTGGCTCGGCACACGGCGTTTAGCCGCGCGCAAGGGAATAGGGACGATTGTGTGAGCGCGGACCAGCTCTCGCCCCTCTCTCTCCCCGCCGAAATGCGTATTCGGGGGTGGGGGGGAGCCTCGCGAACAATGAGACGCGCGCCTCGCTTACTGAGAATCATCTTTGAGCGCTTGCGCGGGTTCGACAAGTACAATTAGCGAGCGAGGGTAATCGGATTTCTCTCTCTCTCTCTCTCTGCCCCCCTCTGCACCTCTTGTCTTTGGAGGCTCTCCTTGCCTCTACGTACGTTGGCATTCGACGACGGTAGCGTCTGTGTCTGCTTGCATACGATCTGTCTGTCTAATTCTCTCTCTCTCTCTCTCTCTCTCTCTCTCTCTTGCTTTTATCATTGCGCAAGTGGAGGCTGCAGCCCGAGAATTTTCGTTGAAGATGCCTTTGGGGTTTCTTTTCAGCTATTGTCTCTGTCGAACGGATGTGCTTAATGCTTGATTCTGCGGCACGAGATTTTGAGAAGATCTCTGCTTATATGAATCCCCTGTCAATTAAAACTTCAAACTACTCAAAATATTAACTTGACAATAAAATTTAATATCCGTTGATTGAAGGTACTAAAGAATTGATATACAGAATAAAAGCACTGCCTGAAATTTTAAGTCGTACAGATATTTCAGTATGGCTTAGAGTTACTTCGTCGGAATGTTCATCCACATGCATACACCCAACCATACACACACACACACACACAGCGCTTAAAACGTCGTGAGCCCGCTCAGATAGATTATCGATTGCTAATACACCACTGATGTACCCCCATTGGATGTAGGTCGAGGTTTGAATGGAACATCAGCGATTTATGATATTTTATGCAGTCGCGCAGAGTGAGAAAGACCGAGAGAGGGAGAAAGAGAGAGAGAGAGAGAGAGAGAGAGAGAGAGGTGGAGAGAGAACGAAGAGGAGGATAAGGCAAGCGCGTAGGCTCAAGCTGCCGTTTGTCTGTTATATTGTCTGGATAACGTTGCTATTCGGCAATGCTCGCAAATCTTGCAATGTGCGCAGTCGATGTAGAGCGTCTTTTAATGTTCAAAAGGCGGAGATTTCGCTTCACGAAAGTAAGACAGCTATTATTTCGAAAGGTACGCGATAAATGAGCACAGGCATGTTTGACTGACGAAATTTCTTGTTAACAGTTTAATACAGTATTTCTCGATTATTATTCACACAGTAATTTTCAACAGTAGAGTAATTTTTGAACGATTTTCTCCGTATAACCCAAGCCCTCGATCAAACAATCCCTTCATCCACTAAAAGCATCAGCATCGCATCCTAATTGATCCATCATACACCGCGGCACTAATTCCGACAAGTCACTCCTTTGGCTAAACACACCGCTAATATTATCACGCAGCGTGTAATTGATCAAACGGTGTCAGATGCCGCAACCGCCAACACAAGCGCAACACTATTAAGCCCCCCGACAAATCGCATTTCCACTTCTTAGCAAAACGAGCCCAACGAACTTACCTTCCCCGAAAATTCAATAACCCTTTGACAAGTCGTTCTCTCTGAACGAGCGCGGCAAGATAAATACGCGGCTGCAGCGTGCCCAAGTGACCTCGCGCGTCGGCTCCAATAAGCTTCGATATTAATTAATTTTCCGGCGGCGACTTCGCCGGGGGGTCACGAGCTGCGACCGCCGACGCGTGCCCCCCGTCCCCTGGCTTTGATTCGATGTAATTGCTCGAGTACATAATGCCTTCCTGCTCCCGGCATGGCCGAGCGTGAAACTCGTTTGTTTCGCTGGAATTATTGTTTTCCGCGGTGGCGGGTCTCTGATTGAATTATTTATCGCCGATTATTGATTAATTGTTGGATATTTGCGATGAAACGGTTGGCGAGCGAATGCGATGCGCTGAAAGTTTATGAATGAGGTAGGAAAAAATTTAGATGATTGCGATGCATGTTTCATGCGAGGACGGGAGGAGATATTTCTTTACTCTAGACAAGAGAATTCCCCATGCACTTCATTACTTTAAGTGGGACTCTGTTGTTTTATTTTTTTTTTATTTTTTTATTTTTAATAATTCAAATGGCTTTGCTTTAGTACAATGTGGAATGAAATCTATGGTATAGATGAAATTTTGTAGGATATATTCAAATTAAAATTTATTACAAATTAAACTTTTGTATGGTAAATATTGAAACTTGCAAGTTTATTACATACATACAAAAATGAGAGCTATTCATTAATTTTGAAATGTATGTATATTGAAATTAAGTTTGATCGCCTTGTACGATTTTATTTCTACAATAAATATTAAAATATATAGATATTCGGATTTAAATAAAAACAATATATAGAATTAAAAATATCGATCATTCTTCCCTTTTTATGAATAATTTTACGAATAATCGGCACCTCCATCCTACAAAGTGGCCCTCTCATTTCGCAGACAATCAAAGACCCTGAATATTCATAAAATTTACCATGCATTTTAAACAATCCGAGGACCAAGCCAATCCCAGCTAAATTGTACGACCACTAAACTAGATAAAAAAGTCTCGCTCATCCGTCGCAGAGAGGCAGAATATAAGGAAGGAGGAACTGGGGAAAAAGGGATAAAAGGAGGCAGAAAGAACGAGCGAGAGAGGGAGACCATAAGTAAGAACCATCCGCTCGGCTGTACCATACACACATATATAACGGCCAGTACAAGTCTCCCCCCCCCCTCCTCTGGCCGTATAAAGAGATTCGCGCACAAAAGAAGAAGCGGACGTTTCCTCTGCTCTCTGCGCCGGAAGGATCATCATTTTTTGAAGGAGAACGAGAGAAAGGGAGGCGGCAGGAAAAAAGGGAGGAAGTAGGCGGCGGAATCGAAGCGTGTGTCTCGCGAGTCGCAAGATTTAGGAGAGGAGCCAGAGGAGCTCTGGGCTAGCCATGTGTATATATATACGAGGCGTGGCAGCAGCAGCAGCCGGCAGCGTCCTCCAGGAAAGTGGAGGGAGCCGACGGCGCTTGCTTGAATAATTCAGGATGCACTCACCGATCACGTTGAGGGTGTAGTTGAGGTACATCTTGGGCTCGGTGCTGACCTGGCATTCGTAAACACCGGAGTCCCGCTTCTGCGGCGACTTGATCTGGAGCGTCCAATTCTCGGACTTGTCCGGATGGATGACCTGAAACCTCAGGTCCGAGGAGTACATACCGATGCCCGTGCTCAGGATGTGCATGTCCCTCTTTCTCATCCACGACACCTGCAACAACAGACAAACGAAGAAGCTTCTGTCAATCGGCTCTTCCATCTCTCTCTCTCTCTCTCTCTCTCTCTCTCCTCCCGCTGTCTCCAGTGTATATACGCGCAAGCGCGCAGATGTGTACGGTTAAGGTTAATCGTCGCGTGATTGCTTCGTTCGATTTGCGGTGCGCAAGGGGAAGTCGAAAGAGGACAGTGGTCGGAGAAGGAGGACCATTCAATTTGCCGAGCTCGGAGCCGGGCACTCTCAGCTGTTATATTAATGCGCCGGGACGCCCGGGAAAAGCGGCAATCGTCCCGAGAGCTGACGAAAGTATTGGCTTCGCGTTCCAAGTGTATGTGTATGTATATGTGTGGGGCCGATTGCGGGAGTGGTTTGGAAATTTCGCGCAGTCGAACACGAAATGCGTGAAGCGCTCTCGGTTGCTCTCGTTTTTGCGGCTTGTAATTTGCTTCGTCAATAGATGCGGACGTGGACGAAGGCTTTTCCCGGAATTACGGCAATATAAATACTTGCCTCCTTTTTGCGAGCAGGTCAATTCTATTCGTTGTTATTTATAAATACATAAAAAGACAATTACGACTGATGGGCCCGAACTACTCAGGATGCGGAATGGTCATTTGTATACGCGTGTATTTTGTCTGGTAAATTGTTTCGTGTGCGAGTTTCTTTTGTGCAGTTCAACGCGAGTAATCAATAGAGCAGGTAATTATTGTTTTTCTTATTCTTCCAAGCTTAATCTAGCTGGAATTCAATAACTTTTTTCTCTAAATCCTCTAATGGCCCAACAACAATTGTTGTCCAAGGAGAAGAAAAAGTGATTTGCAGGCTAAATAAGTGACTCGAGCGCAAATGCAACCTGTTCATCATCGCGTCGATAAAAGTGCGCTATCTTTTTTCCATTCCAAGCTAGTTCCATTCAATTCCCATCTGTGCGCACCCTATTTCTTTTAGATCTGCCCTTATATTGCCCTCCCATCTGCGCCCGCCTGAATCACGCTGCAGCCTGACGGTTACTCGCCTGTCAAACAGTGATCCACTTTTACGTTGGGCATTAATTTTTGTTATTTAATTAGCCTGACAATATTTGATAAATTTTGACTTTATACGGCCGAAGTTTCAGAATGTTTGTGAGGCTTTGATGGTTTTAGAGATTATATTGGTGTGATAAAGTATTATTGCAACTGTAGTGATGTAGTTTTCTTTAACGGTTGTATTTTGAGGTGATGCTTACTGTTTGTTGTACGGAATGTTTAACGGGGATCTCATTTATATTGAGAAAAATAAAAATAGAATTGTCTCGGTAAGTAAAAAATTTCACAGTACTAAATTTTATAATAAAATATATTATTCTTATAGGTCTCTTCATTTTATAATAAATTCAACTATAAAACGTTCACTTTACTAGACAACGCAATTTGTAATACAAATATAATGTACAATAGACCTTTATAGTTGTAAATACAATTTCTGTTAGTACTAAGTACTATGAAATTTAATTCCATCAGGACTTTAATTAATAAATAATACTTTTCTAATTGAAGTTACCATAAACTTTTCTCGGTGTACAAAATAAATATTTACACTAATATAGAATATTTTAAAAGCAAATTATTTTAAAAAACTTTTTCAATTAAATTTCACCGTAAATACGAATTAAAGTCCCATGTAAATATTATAAAATTAAAATATCGCTGGAAATTAAACATTCAAAATACTCTAAGTAAAATAAACTCTGCTTTTTCTAATTGACCCAAATGGCACTTTTAAACTTTCAAACTGCCCCATTTTAAATACTCAAAATAATTAAAAGCAAAGCACCACGCCAATATTGATAAAGCATTATACAAAAGCTTCCATATCACCGAAAAGAAAGAAAATTAAAACGCACATCCACATCTTTATTTCGTCCGCGATTCATTTTCTTTTTTTAATACCCCGCCCACGCCTCTTTTACGATGTTTCCACGCTTGCGCGTATCCTTGAGCCTGCGCTCGCGCTCATCTCCCTGCCCGCTTTTTAATATCTCTAAAATTATTTTACGAGATGCACACGTAGAGGACGAAGCGCGCGCGCGCGGCTCGCCGGCCTCCAGCTGAGAGCGCAAAAAAAATGCGGCCCCGCACGATTGGCTGTTTCTATGAGAGCGAGCAGCAGTATTTTCTGCGTAACTAAATTGGATTGGCAGTTTATTGGCAATATTCGTTTGCATGGCCGAGCGCCAGCTTTCCGTGTTCGCGCTCGACCGACAAAAATCTCCTGATTCTGCGCGAAACCGCCGCCGCCGTGCATGCCCGGGCGTGCGACACGCTTTTAAAATCGCGATCTCTACCAAAAATTAAAAGTGGGCAGGAGTGAAAGGGATGAAAAATGCCGGCTAGTGGAGTTGCCGTTTTTTTTGGTGTTGTTGTTGTTGTTTCGCTTCGTCGAACTGTATTCAAAAAGTACCGATGCTTCCGGAGTTTCGGGATGTTTTGAACGTTAGGAATTGGAAAATGCACGAAACATTAGTCTGTTATTTTTTACCGCTCGGAGGGCGAAAAAAAGTGAAGCGTGCAGCCATTTCTGACGTATCGAATCGCGCAGTTTAAAAGTAGTTGAAGTGGAGATTTATGGAGGCAGTTTGTTCGACTTGT
Organism: Eupelmus azureus; assembly: GCA_030522685.1. NCBI lineage: Eukaryota > Metazoa > Arthropoda > Insecta > Hymenoptera > Eupelmidae > Eupelmus > Eupelmus azureus. The sequence continues at coordinate 9,526 of JAPYZA010005147.1, forward strand.
GTAATTGTTCGTAAAAACAAATGTATGGTAATGCCCCCGCCACTAAAAAATCCGCGAGATTTACGTCGCCCGATTAAATGACAGGAGAGTTTAATTTACTATTGTAATTTTGAAGAAAAATGTAACTAATGTAATGAGCGTCTATTCTCTCACAGGCGTCTGACTATACCTCGTCCTTTTCTACTGCACCCACGAGAAAATCCATTTCAATCAGTCTTATAAAACAACCAACAAAATCAAGCTCTAAACGCATAATCCAAACCCATAGAAAATAAAATCCGTCGTTCAGCTGAACTTTATTACACCATAACGCGATCGAAACCAACTCTCCCCGCTTATCAGCGCGGCATTCCCAAGCGCCACTAGCAAGTTTACAATAATTTAACGATCCAGCCCGCGGCCGCGCTCGGCGATCGATCAGCACTGCTCGGCGGTCCATCAAAGTCCTAACGGCTTAATTCGCCGAAATCACGAATTTCATAATCCATTTAAAAAGTTATCAATCCCGCGCGCTCGATAAAAGCCCGAACGACCATGCGCGCAACCGTAAAGCTAACGATCGATAAAGAGCGACTCGGCCCTCGCGGCCTAAAACAGAAAACGCGATTCCGATGGCAGCTGAGGGCGGCTCGCTGACGAGCGATCTCGCGCCCGATGATGAAAGGCACAGAGAGCCGCGCTCACGCACACACAGACACACAGAGTTGGGAAAATAGTGGAGAAATAGTCGAGCGGGAGTAGAAAGCTATCTCGCTCGCGAGCGGCTGCTGCTGTGTATCTCGCAATTTGTGCATTTGCGTTGCTTTAATTTTCAGGCGAGCTCTCCTCTCGTCGTAACCGTGTTACTTTACGAGGCTCCATAATTCAGTCGCGCGCGTATATAGCTCGCGCTCGCGCTCGCAACTATGTGACCTCTTACTCTCCTATCCCGCTTTCTCTCTATCCCTTTATCCGCTCACGCGCGCCGCTACAGGCGCATTTCCCTGCCGGGGCGCGTGCAGCCTCTCTGTGTGCTTGCTGGTAACAGAGCCAGAGAAAGCAGAAGAGAGTAGACGCGGCCCGGTAAACAAGCGCGGAAAGAAAGCGGCGGGGCGGAGGCTGCCAAGTGTCGGCCGCGAATGTGGAGCGCAGGTGATCGATACAACGAGAGCGCGGCGACGCCGAGTCGATTGACTGAAATCCCTTTTATGGAAATATTCTCGCTGTTGCTGTGTTGGCTGTCTTGTTGGACGAGCGCGGGTTACAGCTGTCCGCCGCGTGTTTCGTGCGTGTACCTGGCTGTCTTAAGGCTGGCGTGCGTGCTGAAGTGGAAGTAGACTGCAAAAGCTTAGCGCATTTCTGGTGTGCGTGGTTGTATGTAGAACCCTATGCCTTGAACGTTCGATAAGAGCGGCAGGAGAGGAAAATGTATCTTTGGCTGGAGTATTTCACGTGTTGCGATGGATAGACTTGCAAATTTTGTCTATGTTTCCGCTGTTTCGTATATATTTATAGTATTGACCGCTAAAGTACACGATTAAACGATGTAAACATAGTTCACCCAGGTGTTAATTGACTTGTTTGTCCCTCCGATAGTATCAAAGACACAACACTGACTATCGGATTTCGTTTCACCGACTTGCCTTCCACAACCCACATTTTTACCATATCTATGGAATTTGTTTGCGTAGCCAGAGGGCCGAGCTTGCGTCATATGAGATTGACGTGCGCTTTTTCTTTTTTGCGCATTCTGGACGCGCCCTTCCATTGTGCTTTGACTGCGCGACGCGTTCATTGTTTTCCGTGCGCGGCCTTTACGACATGGAGGGAGTGAGGGAGAAAGATACAAAACTGAGCAACTACTCGTAAATGCGTTCATATATGCGGACTTTTTTGCAGTTTCGAAAAAGAGAGATAGAGACCCGTTATCAACGTCATTTTTCTGCTGAAAAGTGCCCGAAAGCCCGTGACCGAATTTTTCCGGGTCGCATTACATACATTTTATCGCGCGCCAGCGTTACTCGATTAATGCGCGCGTCTCCCTGAAGTATGAACTTTGTTTATTGCGCTCGCACGCGCGGGGCTGGATACGGAAAAAATGACGGAATCGAGATTGGCGAGCGCGTTATTGTTTCTGGTTTTAGAGCTTATCTGTTATCCGCGCTGAAGTTTGCAAAAATTGGAGCGGCAGAATTGTTTTTATAGCGCTTGTAATCAGGCTGCTGCGCGCGTTGTTGTCCGCGAACGTTAAATTTTGTTCGCTGGAATGTTTTAACGAGTTGCGCGCGAAAATGTCGGGGTGAGGTTTGCCCGCGTCGTAAGGGACATGTACTGATGCGGGAAGAATTTTCATTACATGCTTAGTTTCGTATAATCTGACATTGTTGCCGTGGCTCGGCTGGCGCTGAAAATATGCTGAAGTTAAGGGCGGAAAATCTACTTTTGGGGCTGGGGTTGATCCGGACGCGCCGCATAAAAAGACGTGTTTCTGTGATATGTTTTCGTAGTTGGACAGATGATCTGTTTTGTTGTTTTTTTCTAGTTTTACACTTTATTATAGGTTTTAGTTTTACTTTAAATTTGATTTTATTAGTTTTAAATTTAAATAGAGTTTTTTTACACATATAGAATTTTATAATGCTGGGATTAATTTCACTTATTGTAGGATTTTTAGCTAACTTTTAATTAATGACTTGAACTAAGAAAAGGGATTAGTGCAATACTATGAATATTAGTCGGGAGGATTACGATAGGACCAACTAAATGTTCCTTTGGAGTTAGTAAATCATAACTTTGAATGCCTCTAATCCAATTTTACTTCTCATAAGCCAGATCCATATTTCTTCATTGTTACGAAATATGAATTCAGTTAGAAAACAAATGGTAAGGTCATTAAAATACCAGTAACAAAGTACTTTTGAAGTTTATAACAACATGTTTACCATTTATTTAAAGATATCCGCAAGGATATTTC
>JAPYZA010005148.1:0-15955 GCA_030522685.1 Eupelmus azureus
AAAAAAACGGAAGCCATAAATTCCCGTCAATCCGCGCCCGCATACACGCGCTCTCCCAGCGCATCTCCGGGATAAAAGCGTGAAAAAGCACGCGGACGCGCCGGCGTTTATGTGCGCGCCTGATGTCTATACAGCGGCGACACGAGACGGAAGGGAGCGAAAATCGGGGTCACACGCGCGCGCGCGCGCGCCGAGGCTCTAATTTGTCTTTCTCGGCGCGCTCGCGGCGATTCGATTTTTTTTCTCTCTGCTGCTGTGTATGTGAGCAGGTGCGTGGGCTTTGGTGGGCTAGGTTTGGGTTTATGGAGCGGGGGGTACTGATGGGGGTTCGATTTTGCGATGATGGGGGGTGGGATATTGGTTTGATAGGGTTTCATTACCAATGTGGATATAAGTTTGTTATTTGTGAATTACAAAAGTAACTTTAAAGTTTGCATTTTTAACAAGGCAGAAATAATCCCCGAATTTACAAATGAGTTTTGAATGAATAAAATATTGAATTGGCTTTATAAATATATATTACAGTTATAAATCGCAATTTTTACTATTTGAGAAAATTGAGCGCTAATATATATAGTACACTACTGGTTAACGTTGTACTGGTGAACGTCTTCAAAGTAAGCTCTGAGCTAGAATGTACATAGAGTATAGGTACACGGGCACTTACGTAAAGGTCGAAATTTAACTTATGAAAAATATAAAAAGGAATATTATGAAAATCGTCTAAATCTTTATACACTTTTAAAAAAATTAATGACAAATTTTCTTAAATCTTGGAATGTCGGTATATATTATTACTAATGTAGACAAAATACTTTGCTCAAGACTTTCCCTATCTATATAATGGACTTCATTACATTAAATATAAAATTCAATTAGATAATTCACTTAAAATTACATGCTGTATCGATAATTAAAAATCCAATTACAAAATAAAAAAATTTCATCCAATAAATAACTTTCCCATACTCAACTAATAAAATTTTTTTCCATCTTTCAGTTAATCTAGCTGATAGCGGAGGCCAAAGAGTTGACATGACGCATTTTGACCTACTTAAAGTACTGGGCACCGGAGGTAAGCGACATAACACACATTTGATAATATTCCCAGTCGTGCATGTGGAAAGTGAAGTTAATTTTCAAAAAGCCGGCCGCGCGTAAAGTAGACACGAAACCAATCCAATTAATTCCTCACTCTCTTTACTCCAACTTACTCCAGAAATTAATTAAAGCGCACGAGTCGACCTTAACTTTCGAAATTAAAAGCCAGTCTTAATCAAATTAGATAAAAAGATAAACAGCGCAAAATGTAAAGTCGAGCGATAATCGATTGTTGCAGCCTACGGCAAAGTGTTTCTGGTGCGCAAGCGAATGGGAGCCGACGCCGGCCGTCTGTACGCAATGAAGGTGCTGAAGAAGGCGTCGATCGTCCAGAAGAAAAAGATGACGGAGCACACGAAGACAGAGCGCCAGGTACTCGAGGCTGTGCGCGACAGTCCGTTCCTCGTAACTCTCCACTACGCCTTCCAGACCGACGCCAAATTGCACTTAATCCTAGGTAAGCTGAGCTTCTTGCGAACTTTCTTTTTCGTTTCTTTTTTCATCGAGCCGAGAGTTACGCAGATTTTCAAATTTTCAACAATTTTTCTCATAAAAACTTTCTATAAAACAAACAAAATAATGCCAACCTCCCATCACCTTCCAGACTACGTGAGCGGCGGCGAGCTGTTCACGCACCTGTACCAGCGCGACCACTTCACGGAGGACGAGGTGAGGATCTACGTCGGCGAGATCATCCTGGCCCTCGAGCAGTTGCACAAGGTGAGCCCAAAAAAAACCAGCTGCTAATACACAGCAGCAGCGAAATGAAAAGACAGCGATACCGGGGCGCGCTGGCTATTGTCGCCGCGAGAGCTCGATGTGCCAATGGGCTCGAAACGCCGCTGCTTTCTTAACTTCGCGCTTATCTGGGTCAGCCGGGCTCGGCTTGCTGTAGGGTATTATGGAAGTCGCGCGATCTAGCTCGCTTATGCTAGCTGTATACTTTTCTTTTTCGGAAAAAGCGCGATCGCTGGGTATATATATCTTCGATTTTTGCATGGGTTCTCGAGCGCTGAGAATGTTAAATTCGAAAAGGGATCTCGGCTTGTTTGCCGTCGTGCTGAGAATAGCTAATGTTCGGTTTCGTTTAAAACAAATCGGAGCGATTTTGCGTAGAAAAGTACTTTTTATAAAATGCGCTAGATTAAGGTATAGTAATGATTTTATTAATGATGAAAAATGAATTCTTTCAGCTGGGCATAATATACAGAGACATCAAGCTGGAGAACATCCTGCTGGATCGGGAGGGCCACATTATCCTCACGGATTTTGGACTTAGCAAGGAGTTTCTGCCACACGAGCGCGACAACGGCCGAGCTTACTCGTTTTGCGGTACTATCGAGTACATGGCACCTGAGGTCGTGCGAGGTGGCTCGGCTGGGCACGATATCGTAAGTATTTTTCGATTGTCTTGTCTTGTATTGGAGGACGAGCTGTTGTGTGTTGATTTTAAGAGGATGTTATAAGTTTTGTACTGATAATTATGGGAACTTATTGTTTTTATACGGTAACTAGTTTTGAAAAAATGTTAGTTGCTACTTTTTTTTTCTTTCTTTTGACCAAAAACAATTTGATGACGAGGTTCTTTTACAAAAATTAAAATTGCATGGTTAACCGTAATAAGGGTATAACGTGATGTTAAAAATTAACCTTTGAACTATAATACTGCATTTTAATTTGTTAGTCTACGAGATCTGATCATATAGCTTAATCTGTGCAAAAATTTTAAACTCTTCAAATTTTTCATAATATTTCACCGATTCTCCGCTATAAGTATCAATTTCAAACGCAACACCTCCAAAACCAACATCATTCTACATCCACAAATTCCCAACACCAAACAGAAAAACTAACTCTCCTCTTCCCCCCACAGGCGGTCGACTGGTGGAGCGTCGGCGTCCTGACCTACGAACTACTCACAGGCGCCTCTCCCTTCACCGTCGAGGGCGAGAAGAACACGCAGCAGGAGATCTCCCGTCGCATCCTGAAAACCGACCCCCCGATTCCCCAGCAGCTCGGCACCACAGTCAGCGACTTCATCTCGCGCCTGCTGGTCAAAGACCCGAGGCGCAGGCTGGGCGGCGGGCCGCGCGACGCCCTGGAGCTCAAGGAGCATCCGTTCTTCAGGAACGCGCCGGCCCCGTTTAGCTGGCCGGCGCTCGAGAAGCGCGAGGTGCCGCCTCCCTTCGTGCCCAAAATCACCCACGAGCTGGATACGAGTAATTTCTCGGAGGAGTTTACCAAGATGGTGGCGGCCGACAGTCCCGCCGTCGTCCCGCCGAATTACGACAAGATATTCAGGGTAGGCAGGATAAACTTTTCTTGATTGTTCGTTGGGGAGAAACGTACACCGGGAGAAAATTCTGGTTTGTAATACCAGAAAGTTACTAGAAAGTATCGTTGCTCAAGTCCTAAATCGTTGTTGCAACAACTATACAATTTTTGGTAACGTTTACTAGAAGAAAAAGTGCTCACTTGCTATTTTTGTGCGGAATATACTTTAAAAAACATTAACGTAAGGACTACTATATTTATTATTGTTCTGTTAACATACGTAAATTGTTCTAATAACAAACAAATAGTACAATTTACTATAATTTTAGTTTTTATTGCTAGAATTTTTTTTACTAGAGATTCTGGTTTTTCTAACACAGGATTTTTCTCAGTGTATATATACTGCAAATAAATGTATTTAACTTTTAAGTTTAAAAATGATTAAATTTTGTTATCATTTTAGGGATACTCGTACGTCGCCCCTTCCATCCTGTTCGGCGACAACGTCGTGTCGTCCGACCTGCTCAAATCGTCTCCAGCCTCCCCGGAACGGCCGTCCGTCTCGGATCTGCTGGCGTCGCGCTTCGAGGACTCCACGTTCTTCCAGCAGTACGAGCTCGATCTGCACGAGCCTGCGCTCGGCGACGGCAGCTTCTCGGTGTGCCGTCGCTGCCGGCATCGCCAGACCAAGCAGGAGTACGCGGTGAAAATCGTGAGCCGGCGCATCGACTGCAGCCGCGAGTCCAGCCTGCTGCGCGCCTGCCAGGGCCATCCGAACATAGTCAAGCTCGTGGAGGTGCACCAGGACCGAGTGCACACCTACCTTGTCATGGAGCTGCTGTCGGGCGGCGAGCTGCTGCTGCGCGGCAGGAAGCAGCCCTTCACGGAACAGCAGACCGTATCCATAATGCGCCAGCTGGCCTCGGCCGTGCGTTTCATGCACTCTCGGGGCATCGTCCACCGTGACATCAAGCCCGAGAACCTCGTGTTTGCCCAGTCGTCCGAGGACTCGGCCATCAAGCTGGTCGACTTCGGTTTCGCCAGGCTAAAGCGCTCCTGCGAGCCACTGCACACGCCTTGCTTCACGCTTCCATACGCTGCCCCCGAGGTCCTGGCCAGGCAAGGCTACGACGAAAGCTGCGACATGTGGAGCCTGGGCGCCGTCATGTACTCGATGCTGTCGCAGAAACCGTTCTTCAAGAGCGGCTATCCCGATCTGGCCACGAGGATACGCAATGGCGCGGTTAACTTCGACTCCGTGGAGATGAGGATGCACGTGTCGACTCTCGGCAGGCAGGTGCTGAAAGGACTGCTCGCTACCGAACCAAGCGCCAGACTGACGGCTTCCGATTTGGCCAATCATCTGTGGCTCGCCGGGTCCGACAGGAGCGTCGTTGACGTCGATCTCACCGGTGCCGAGCCTGTGTTTCAGTGCAACCAAAGGTAAAAGATTTATAACTTTTCACTTTCATTACAAATTCTGAGAAACAAAAATTTCAGTTTACTTTGAATATTTTTACTCATAATTAAAATACAAAAAAATTAATTTATAATATTTTTATTAATATTTCAGCAGCGGACAGGAGAAAACTGAGGGCTTCCGTCTAAAAGAAGTGGACGGCGCCAAGCTCGCCCAGCGCCGCAAACTTCACAAACGCTCAACTTCCAGTTCCGTATCGTCATCCGCTTCGACGACTTCGTCCACTATGTCAGTGCAGCTGCTACGACCTCCAAGCAGTACCGCCAACACGAGCGCCTCGCGCACCTCGGGCTCGCCCGCCCAGCCCTCGGCCTTCGACTTTGGCGAGGATAAAGTCAGCGAATACCTATCGTCCTTGTCGTCCTCCTCGGATTCGAATTCCTCGCCGCGAATGGCGATTGTACATGCATCGAGAAGCGACGATTTAGGTATATAAAAGGACATTAATATTTTTATTTTTAACTTTAATTTGCTTGAAAAAAATAATTGATTTGTTTCGTTTAATTTACTAATAAAAATATACCTATTTTAGATGATGACAGCCGGAGACTTAAAAAACGAAAAAAGGAAGAAACAGTTACTAACACAAGCGTTAGTAGCAGTGACGGTCCAGTCACAAGATCGAGAAAGAGAAAACTCGAGCAAACGACGACGAGTGGCTCAGACAGTTCCTCGGAGAGTCCAGAGTCAGTGCGATATTCCAAACGAGAGGCGAACGTACATAGGAAACAAAAGGCCGGAAAAAGGCCCAAACGCCTTGCTACCATAATCGTTGAATAATTAAATTACACTTTCAATACCTTCACTCTTATCGTTTCGTTTCCTATGCATTTTTTTCACTAGAATACGTTATAAGAGGGCGTGCGGCATCGATGCTTGGTTTTTGAACTATCGTATGCTTCTTTTCTTTTGTTCTCGAGTCGTTTTATCTATTTTTTTTTTCTGAGAGAAAAGAAATGTTTTATTATATGCTTCTTGAAGACTGGGCTCGGTCCCTTGGAGGTTCCTCGAGAGTATCGTGAGAATTTTACGCGTGATATAATTTTTCTTTATTGAAAGTTACAACCGTATACGAAGTGAATACGTAAATCTTAGAGGTTGCCCGACTGTGTTCTTATTTGTACCGAGAGAATGCGATTGGTATTATTACACTTAGAAACATTAAAGTAGCTTATTACTCTGTTAACTTAGAACTTGTCTAATAGATAATTCCGAATCGTGATCGTTACTCTTTTAATTGCATTCTTAAGATAAGTAAGATAAGTGAGGAACTATACAAAAAGACGCTTAGTCTAAAAACTCTTTAGTCAAAACTATGAAGATAACTACATTTCAAAAGTAAGAATAAAAATTGCCAAATTTGAAAAGAAAGTATCATTTCTATTAAAATTTATAAGAGTTAAAGATTTTTTTCGCATATAATGCCATTTTTAGGGTCATGTATTAACATATACGACTTTCGATGCACTTTTAGGTACCGAGCATAAAATTAAAATTGCTTACAATTTTATTTTATAAATGAGAGGGAGAAAGAGAAAGAAAAAGAGAGAGAAAGAAAGAGACTAAGTTTTGATGCTGCATCTCCCTAAAATAAATATATATACCGCTGCCTTCTCGAGATTCGCCTCGAAGACGCGAATCGTTGCATCATTCCTATCTCAGTACTATAGAAAGTGTGTACATAAGTATAATTAAATGCGTGTATGAATATGTGTATAGATGCCACCATGGATATATCGTTATACGGAAATCATTGTTTGCGCTAAAACGATTTTTGAAATGAAAAGCGATCATTGTGTTATATTAATTAGAACGCGCCTTGGGTGCGTTGTAGCAATCTTCGTATTTTGATATATGAAACCTCGCTTTACTATGTTTGAATCGATCATTTTGACATTTTTGTTTTTGATCATGAAAAAAAACATCTGACGAGAACGATTGTTTTTTCGCAAGAATTTTAAAAATAAAATGTTTTTTGTTTTATCTAAATAAAATTAAATAATCAAGTCGTTCTCGTCAACAAAAAAATTTTAGTTTTAGATAATCGAAATTATTTTTAAGCGTTTGATATTCTTCTCAGATATTGTTTTTTGTAAAGATTTTGCATATTATTTCTTTTTACTTGAAAAAAGATAGCAGTTAGTTTTGCGTGAAAGGAGGACAACGTTTAGGTCAAAAACGAATGGTTGTGCACTTCGTTTTTCGGACGTGATCAGCAAAGTGCTTCTATATATCTTTTGTAAATCTGAAGTGCAATTTCGTCTTCGTTATCATATATTTTATAAAGTAATAAGATTTAAAACTCTCCATATTTTGACCTATGGAATAATGTTCCGAAGATAATATATAATAAATATACATTTGACGTTTGCCTTTTCAAGAACTGAGATTCCGACTGTTTTGCCTGAAGTGTGAAAATAATAGTGAAAAAAAAAATAAATCGATAACGGTCGACGTGTAGAAAAATGTAAATGTGGGTAAAGACTGACAAGGTTGTATTGCCGTCTCAAGGAGCGGACATGTTACAAGTGAAAGAGAGAAACATACGCATATGCACGTTCTTGTACTCGATGTGAAATTTTGAGCATAAAACGCATTGTAACGCCTCTACCAAAGACGACTGAAGCGTCATTGCGCCCAGACCAAAAATACAAAAAAAAATATTTAAACGAGAACTGTATGTAGCATTCCCTGCTGCGAAAAACTAAGAAAAATACGTAAAACTACGTGGGGAAAATATTATAAATATGATTTTGGCTATTGTAAAAAACAAAAGCATAAGCTTTCTCTTTTCAAGTTTGACACTTAGCGGATAAGCTGCGTATTTTTATTATACAAATAAATGAGCTAAGATACGATTAATTAAAGAACAATTGACAAATTGGGTTTCGGGTACTTTAAATACTAGACTAAAAGTCATGTTTATTTGTTTTGCGATCTATACGCGTGTAATGAGATGTTCTAACTAATCGTAATTATTTTGAGTAAATTCGTTTCTTTGATTAAAATAATTTTAAGTAGCTCATTATCTTAAATTAAGTAAGCTACGAAATTAGCTTATTAGAAAGCAATTTTTCTCCAATGAATGATCGACAAAAGATCGTATTTCATGCGTATTTCTTAGCTTTCTCGCGTAGGTCGACTCGAAAAGCTGTGTACATTAATTACGAACTGTCAAACGATGTTTAGCGATTAATTAAATTTCCGCAGATGCGAGAGAACGCTGCATATTTGAGACTCGCGCGAACCCTTTACCTTTATACTTACTTTGTATTATATAAGACGAACATATTCAATGCTTGATGATCTTCCTATTTTGTAAATGTTCAATTCTTCGAGCAAATGTCTTAGGATCGAAGATTTAACTTAAAGAAACAAACGATGCGATGATAGAACAGTGGACAGCTGTAAAACATCGTTGAACGGCGCGCTAAAATGGTTCGCACGAGTCTCGACTTGAGCGACTCTCATGATTGCACTGTGACAAGTATATTTAAAGAAACAAAGTAAAGAAATGATATATAAACTGGAGATGAGAAAAAAATAAGATTATATGAATATATATTATATATTTAATATAACGCTAATATGATAAAGGAAAGAAATATTCTCTAACAAGATAATATAAAATATATATATATTTTTATTTAGAAAATAAAAGAGTCACTAAACGTCTTAAATTATACAATGCATATTGGTTGCCCCCCTTTGATAGTGTGTGGAGAAACCAGTTTTTTCTAGTGATATACCATTGTTACTTTATGAATAATTCTTTCAGAATATATATGTACGATGAAAATATATAGGAGTTATTCTGGAAAAAATCCATGGTTGTTAAATATATCATTATCATGTTTATTTAAAAAATGATTTTTTTTTATTTTCTCGCCCTTTACCTGACTTAATATAAGACTTTTTTTCAAAATTACAAATTTGATAAATTATGGAATTATTTTATTCAGTTATTCCATAAAAAAATTTAATCATTAATGGCGAATAAATTTTAAACATGTTATTTAATTCTTGCTGTATAAGCAATCAGGCAAAAATCATTTTTTATTAAATTTATGAACACAGAAAATGATATGAATTACAGAAAATTATAAACTGTACTACGTTATTTTGTGTTTAATAAACAAAGATTATAAATCCTTTAAATCGATCATTTTAATTCAAACATAACACAAAATCCCACATCCACATTCACCTTCTCAAATCCGAATCATTATTTCAAATAAACCGCGCAACAGTTCCAGCTAATCACAGCGCCTCTATCGTCCGACGACGCAACCACTCATAAATAATTTTCACAACAATCCCCTCAACAATTTCCCAAAAGCCTCTTCCACCTCCTTCCAACTCACCTTCTAAATCAAGCACGCAAATCACCTGCTCCTCACGAACCCCGCAAACAATCGCATTTCCCAAACACCACTTACCGACCGAATCCACACATCCCATGGAGCCACTCCCACCTTCGTTCCCCGAAAGGCCCCCGGAATTCAAACATCGCCTCGGCTCGGCTTCTCCCCGTAATCCTCGGCTCCCATTGGCCCCGCGCCGCCAATCGCCTGGCAGCCCGGCTTTCTTTTGCGCGCGCGCGCCGGCTTCTACACCGTCGCCGCGCGGCTCTCCCCTCATAGTCTAGCGGCGACATTTTCGGCGGCGTCACTTCTCCGGTTCCGTTTGTCCGTTGAGCATCGTGCGCCGCGCGTGCCGCCGCACACACAGCGACGCAGAGAGTCTGAAAAGTAAGGAAGAAGTTTTTACAGTGACCGGGTGAAAGAGAAGCTGCTGAGAGGAAAGCGGAGCAGAGAGAGCCTCGACGATAAGAGTAAGGATCGTGATAAATAATATCTGTGCGCGTCGGCTTACTGCCTCCCCCCCCTCCCAGCTAGTGTCTCGAAAACTTAACCTAAATATCCCACCTCTGCTCTCTTGTATTCAGATAGAGAGAGAGAGAGAGAGAGAGAGAGCGATAAGTAAGCGCTGAGAGATGTCGACGAAGACGAGCAAGAAGGCGGCCTCCTCGACGAGCGCCGGCCAGCAGCAGCCGTCGACCTCGACCCCGATCGGCTCGGGATCGAGCACGAGCAGCCGCGGCCGGCCCGCTAGTCCGCTCAGCCCGACGCGCTACTCTCGCCTCCAGGAGAAGCAGGACCTCCAGAACCTCAATGACCGGTTGGCCTGCTACATCGACAAGGTGCGCCACCTCGAGAGCGAGAACTCCAGGCTGACGCGCGAGGTCCAGACGTCCCAGGAGACCGTCACCAGGGAGATTTCTAACATCAAGTCTATGTACGAGCATGAGCTCAGTGATGCCAGGAAGCTGCTCGACGAGACTGCCAGGGAGAGGGCCAAGCTGGAGATCGACACCAAGAGGCTCTGGGATGACAACGAAGACCTTAAGAACAAGTACGTTGAGGATTATGCTTATTCGCTTTTTAATGTGAAGTTTGTCAAGTGTTTTATATGATGATTGAGGCAGTTGGTTTTTGATAGTACTTAATCTGTATAGTGGAATTTCGAGGAAATTAATCTTGGTTATATATGGGTATGCAGAAAAGTTGGAGATTTTTGTTTTACCATTGATTGGTAGCAGTATTAAATCTGCATAGTGTCACATGAACTTGTTTCATTCAGAAAATTCATTTTTATGGTCTTTATGAGTCAGAGGTGATTCACTTAATGCTATACTTTTTAAAGCATTGAACAGCATTCCTTTCTTTTTATAGATAGTCCTTCAATTGAATGTTTATAACTAAATTAGCAAGGTAAACAGTAAGTTTTAAAGTTGATGTCAACATTGAACATCAATAATAACAAAAAGATTTTATGTTTATAGTACTCCAATTTAATATTTACATTATTTTACGCATATTTTTTATCACAAATGTTTTATAACTGTTCCAAAAATTCAAATGACTTATGTCATATTTATTTGCAGTGTTAGAATGATCATTACTCATCAAAATAAATATTACCCAAGGTTCTTGCTCAATAAAACACTGATGAGATAATTAATATTAGAACAAAATATTTTTATACTAAAATCATTACAACTATGTAAATTAAGTTTCAAGATTAATTTTTTAACAACATAAGAATTACAGGTACAGTCAAGCTGCATTTTTAATTCACCTTAATTTACTTTGGAGATAGCACAGAATTAATTTGTTTACACTGCACAAGTGTTTGCAAGCAAAGCCCAAAAGAATGTGTACGGCACACAAAACTTTGTTTTCAAGCAGTGTCGTAATGCAAACCAAAGGCTATGTCTAAACAAATTTTTTGCTTTAAAGAAAAGATTAATTTTCCGTGACTTTTCTGCATTGCTCCAATCTACAATAAAGTAGGTTACCAAGTCTTGAACTATGAAAATTTGCATATCTGGAATGTACAGTAATTCAATGTGGATCAATATTCCTTCAAACATTATCTATACGCATATCCACACATTTTTCCAGTCTTACATTTTTGCATGAAAAATCGTAACGCATTCCAATCCATTTTATCAAGACTTTTATCGACACTACTCTGACTCATCAGCCCTACACCTCCAAAGTTCAACCACTAAAACTCCATCCCGAATTCAAAATCGCTCCGCTCGAAACGCAAGATATTTTTAAAGCAAGAAGAAGCAAACGGTTATTTTCGTCCGGCAAACCTTCCGCAAACCTCCGATCCGCGAATGAGCCTCCGTCATTTAAAAAAACGCCCGCGACAGTCGGCTTATCAGTAATTACACCGCGGCGGCCCAACGTTTTCATACATCAACCTTTAAAAGTCCGCGAAAAGCACCGGCAGTCCGCGCATTCCTCGAGCCGCAGCGCGTGCATAAAGCACAGTAAGAGCGCATCTTTCCCTCTCTCCTCAAACTCGTTTGTCCGGTACGCTCCTTCTGCCACGTAACCCAATCATACCGTGCATCATCCAGCTGTAAAAGCTCCCCAAACTCCGACCTCCTCGTAAACATCCTCATCCTTTTCCAACGAAACAGTCCGTATACTTGCTCCTCGGAAAAGCCTCGCGAAAGGAAGAAGAAAAGAAGCCGGTGTGTGCGTGACGTTACGCGATTGCGTCACGGCTCGCTATGCGGCGATGATGTCAAGCCCCGCGCCAAGCTGCGGCTCCTATGCGTATATATATTCTCTCTCTCGAGGCGCGCATCGCCTGACCTAAAAACATTGACTCTGCCCGTTCGCGCGCGCTCGCCAGTACAGCAGCCCTGCGCGCGTGGCGGCGGCGCGCAAGGCTATTTTTACTGAACGCGATGAGAGCCGGCCGGGACGTTAATGCTGTGGGTGATGGTTTGAGCTTGGTGAGAGTCGCGCCCTTTTTTCGATTGCTGGAGTTGGGCTGCTGAAGGTTGAGGGATTTTTTGGAGCTGCTTTTGGCAGGTTGGATTTTGGAGTGAAAGTGTGGTGTGGTAGAGGTGGAATGGGAGTTGAGGCTATATTAGGAGGGAAAGTTGGGGGATTTTCACTGGGAGTTGGTTTTTTTAGATGGGAAAATTAATGTTTGTTTTGGAGTTGTTGTTTTGAGGTTGAGTGGGTGACTGGTTTTGCAGTAGTATGTTACCATTCGATGCGGGTCTTTCTAGTCAATTTTTTTCGTGAACAGTATTTTTTTTTTATTTTAACTAAATAAAGCTAAATGAAATGTATTAATTATAAATATGTTACATTTGAATCGTTTTTTATTTTATAATTTATCAAAAAGAACAATTTCGTTAAACCAGTAGAACAATTTACCACTCTATCAATTCGACTCCAAAATGAAAATATTTTGATAGCTACTTATTGCGTCGCTTTAAACTCAATTAAAACAACCACTCTGATCGATTCATATCGCAAAATCAAAAGCGATTGCATTAAGCTGATAAGTCGCTCTTCCTAAAATCCCCACGTATTTTTAAACCCGTGTGATTTTAAAATAATGCCTGCACCGACGTTCGACTCCGAACGCTTGTTTATACCTCCAGTATATGTATAGCTTTTCATATGGCGGCACCTAAACTCTCGTCGATACAAAGTCAACATTGCTGACAACTCAAATATTCGGCAGCTCGAAATACTGCTTTCATATGAAATTTTTGTAAACATTGGATTGTTCTACCTTATTTTTATCAGAGCCTTATTTGTTTCATCAAAGTATCCAAATCTCGATAATATTCGATTAATTTCTAAACAAAAATATATACTTTCAATCTACGGTCACAATCGAATCGTTGAATAATTCCATAAGATTCTTTTTCGAAAACGAGGAAAGCATGTCACTCGCGTCCCAGCCGCAGATGCACTCTCACCTCGAGGAATTTTCAAAGTGTGCCATCCCAAATCTACTAAAAACAACAACTTTCAAAGCCATATTTCACACGAAAACCGTCCAGCGCCTAAGAAGCAAAACATTGACACTCGTCGATAATGAAAATACTACAATACAACCGCATAATCACATATACACTCACTAAAGAGCGCGTGAATCGGAATTCAATGAGGAGGAGAAACGGAAAGCGCGCGGCGACTTTCGTCGTTTTGGAATTCCTCTGCGTACGTATATATCGGGATTCCTCTGAAAAGCGCGCTCGGGACGCTGATTAGCTGGATTAGCAGCGGCGCGCTTGGGAATTCGTAAACAGAGCTT
The DNA here is from genome assembly GCA_030522685.1 of Eupelmus azureus. NCBI lineage: Eukaryota > Metazoa > Arthropoda > Insecta > Hymenoptera > Eupelmidae > Eupelmus > Eupelmus azureus. The sequence goes on from JAPYZA010005148.1 coordinate 13,502, forward strand.
CGACTGCCGATGTGATAAAGCTATATTACGGAGTTTCTCAATTTTTGATCGGCTTTCGAGGCGAATATGTAATTTTGCTTTTGGAGCTCGTGTTGACCTCCGCTTGTTGTGATTTTCTGGATTATTATGGTTTCTCGGTGATTTTTAATTAGGCTAATTAAAAAATGTTAATTTGGTAGGTTAGGTTGATTTATTTATCTGACAATTTCGGGGGATATTACCATATCAGGAAATTTGTTTGCTCGGAACTGGAACAAATAAATGCGTATTGGATCTAAAATTGTAAGCTGATCGTAAAATTTTGAAATGGCATAAAGCGAAGGTTTATCGAGCCAATATAAAAAAAAACATTCGAAAGTCCAATAGCTCGCCGCATTTCCTTGAAACACAATTTTTCTGAAATCATCGCGTGATTATTTTTATCGCCAAGATATGGAATTTCAGAACGGCCACGTAAAATAATGAAAAAATCACAAGAACCTTCTCGCTTTTATTGAATTAAAAGTCACGGCAACGCAAAATAATGAATTCACGTAACGCGACAGGCTCGCTCTTACCCCGATAAAAATAACAGTGTAAAGAAAGTACAGTTTAGGTAGACCGAACGCGATAAAAATAACATGTTATTACCCCCGGCGAAGCCTGCAATTTCTTCATTACCAGAGGGCTAAGTTTCCATCGCGTACGCGTCGGTAATTGCGTGAAAAGTGCCTTTTAAATGTTCCTCGCGGTCTAGAATTTTACTGACGGGTATGATGATATCATTTTTTTTAACAGGTGTGCGTTACCTCGAATAATTCTATAGCGGCTTTCGTCGCTGTTGGGTAAAGTGAATAAGGTCAGTGACAACTACGGCCGAAGCTCTTTAATTCTGTTACGTTTCCGCTGGTGTAAAAAGACAGTGTCGCTCGTAAATTGTTATATAAATAATTGGATATTTATGCGACTTTACATCACTCCAGCAACTCTGCTTGCAAGCAATTCATAAAGCAAAATATACACGAAACACAAAAACCAGCTTATATTTCAAAATACAATTGCTTATCTAAACATTTTCATCAACTCTCCCAGCCCGACAATCATCTTCCACCGTCCACACCAATAATCGCCACTATCCAAACAGGCATTCCCGCGCTCGTCTCATTTTCACAAATAAACCCAGCCGTCACATCCACGCACAGACGCGCGCGCCAAAGTCAAACACAGGCCAAATTAACGATTCCCCGCGATGTCTCGAGAGGAAAAAAAAGGTCCAATGAAGTCAGCGCCTATTTTTGCGCTGCCTACGAAACGCGTCTTCTAGCCGCTCTCGCGGCTCAATAAACTCCCGTAAAAAAATCCAAAAAACGACGGCATTGACATTTCCTGGCGATTACGACATCTACTCCGGCTCTCCCCTCTTATCATTATACCTCGGCGCGCGCGCGCTTGATCATGAAATAAACATCAGGGGCGCGGGGGCCTGAATGAAAAATCATAAATTCAGCGCTGCGTGCAGGCTGAAAGCGCGGGCTGACGTCAGGCTGCCGCGACGCGGAGCCGCCCTTGGGGCCGGTGTCGCTGAGTGGCTTTTGGGGCTTCGGTGTGGGTTAGGTATATGGGAGTGCGCGGTGATGCGTGTTTTTATGGGGCTTTCTGCGTATGCGAGGAATTGGTGGATCGTTAGGATTGTTGGAAAATAATTTGATTGTTTTGTTGATTGTTTGTTTTTAGTTGCAGTTTAAATATTGGGTCTGAATGAATATTGGAGTTTCCTGAATGGAAAGTAATTAGAGAAGCTAAATTATGTTAAAGATAAATTTTATCGAAAGCGAAAATATTTTAGTTTGATTGATTAATTATATCATTGTAGTTTTTCATTGGAACTGTATTATCTTTCGTGGATTCTTAATGCGAATTCGAATTAATATCTCGATTAGAAATTGCAACTACAAACTATTTATTTCCACACATTAGATGTGATCGATAGATTGAATGACGATAAGATACGATCAGATTAATCTCTTGACTTTGACAGAATCATGCTATTATATTGATCAATAAATCGTAAAACTTTTGCAAATTTATGAGAAGAATAAACTATTCTTGTTATTTACATAAAAAAATAAATTTATTTGTAAGCTTGAAACAAACATATTAACCTTTCCTTTAAAACATTTAATATTTACGTCGTATTTAATTGTAATAGCAATTAACGAACACATTTGTAATATTTAAGGATCTATAATTATTTACTATAATGTTCTACGTTATTGTTTACTGACGAGTCGTAAAAATACGTTAGCTGATGCTTATTCTTTATACAAATCTTGACGTGAAGTTTCCAGGTCAATTATTTCTGTATCCACGATCAATCCGCATCATCGCCTCTTTTATCGACGATAGAATTTCAAGTTTCATACTTTTTTGCTGCGCATTATCATAAAAACAATCTGTACCAAGTTTCTCTTCTGT
>JAPYZA010005149.1:0-24722 GCA_030522685.1 Eupelmus azureus
ATGGAGCAAGCAACAGTGATTGATAATCTACTCTACAGCTAAATAGCGTTAGATCGTTTGAAACTTCTTTTCTAAACAACCGAAACTTATTCTTATATTATTATTACATTTTGTTAAATTACCGTTAGAAAACAATATTAGTAATTTTAAATGTTACTTCTAAGTAGCTATGGTGTACGGATAGTCAGACACGTCGTATAAAACAATTTTATTTCAAAAGTCATTTATACTTTTAATGCGACTAACATTCACTTAAAAAAAGCGTTTCCGCATTACCCGCAAAGCAGTCAGAAAAACCTTGCTAAATCAAAACGTCAATTCATCAGTCACACATATATTTATCCTCCCAAAAACAAAAGCACATAGAAAGCAGCGTTAAAAAGCGACTACGGTGGGTTACGAACAAAATTAAAGAAAAAAACCCTGCACAGGCCACGGTATAAAAGCAGGTTTGCGGCAAGCGAGACTGGGATAATGAGGAAAAATGAAGGAAGATAGCGCGAGAGCGGAGGGAAGAAGCGACTAATGAGCGGGAGCCGGGAGCTGGAGATGAAGCTAATGAACGCAGCTTCGCGCAGGCGCGCGCTCCCAGTGAAACTAGCCAGATACTAGTCGGACCAATGACGTTGATCCGCGATGCATCGCTGGATGAACGGCCTTTACAATTTCGCGTGCGAGCTGCCTTGGAGATTTATACCCGCGCTGGAATTATTAATTTCGTGCTCTCCTTCTCCTGCCACGGCGAGGAGGTCTGCTGCCTCGTTTTTGCGCGAGGGGAGCGCGACCGTGGCGAAGATTGTTAGAGAGGATTAATGACGGGATTATTAATTTTAATATTCGCTGTAAATTCTGGCAATGGCAAAAGGGCGATTTTTCTTTTTTTTTTTAGTTGTGGAGGGGTTTTGTGCGGGGTGAAGTAAAATGATGTAATGAGATTATTAATATTTTGGAAGTTTATATAATTGGTGATTATATGAAAAAGGATTATTAAAAATTATAAAAGAAATTTATTTGTTCCAATTTATCCTTGGTAGAAAAAAATACTTTTATTACTGTAAGATAATTAAAGAAAATATCAAAATTAAAGTTAAAGAAAGATAAAGACAAAATCTCACGAACGGAAGTCAATAATCATAGACGAGCTAAATGAAAGCACACTCGCTGCTCAGCGGCAAGCCGCAAATTCGCCAATTTCAAGATAAAATTCGCACTTCCGTCGTGAAAAGTTAGAGGAGGGAAAAATCGCCGCGAGCGTGCGCTAGTGCAAAGCGAGTGACTCTCGAAACTCGATAAATCGCCGTCCTGAATACTTCGGGCCGCGCGCTCGCGCTCGGCGACGCGTTTCTACACTGCTTTTCCGTAAACTTGCTCTCCGAGCTTTAGCCTAGTTTACCCGAGTGTCGCGAGATTATTCAAAAGTCAGGCGGACTTTTTCCATCTTAGTAAGTTTCGATGTCATTTTCAAAAATGACAAAAACATAAAGGAAAAATGCTGCAGCGCTGTGAAAATGTTTCTGCGCGGGAGAAAAGAAAAAATAGGAAGAAAGGGAGCTAACTGAAACGAGGAGGTTGAGATAGATTCGTTTATCAACTGTAAGGGCGTATGTAGAAGAGCCGATAAATTTTCAGTTAACAATAAAATAGAATGCATCGTTGACTCGCACCCCTCTTCCTATCGCAGCTTTCGTAGCAATAAAATGGCTAAAATGATGCGAGATAGAGTGAGAGAGAGAGAGAGAGAGGGAGAGAAAAAGTTCGCTTTCCGCTTTGAAAGAAATTGCTTGAGGAAATATTGAAAGCGTCTTTTGAAAAGTGTCCTTTAGCAAACCTTAGCTTTTGGAAGAAGCTTTTTTAGTTGATTTTCTAAATATTGCCACTTTGGCCAATGATTCGTGAAATAAGCGAGTTTTTTTATTCATCGTGAAATAATGTTTGAAGTCTGCATCCATCTTATACATAAAAAGTAAATACCAGCTGTAGAATAGAATTTATAAGTAAAATAAAATAAGAATTTTCATCTTTATAGTAATTAGTAAGGTAGAAAATTAAGTAGGTCCTACTTATACATAACTTAAGCTTTAAGTATAGAGACTACTTAATTTACTACTCTGGTACAGCTAATAATTCAATTTACCTTAACATTATATCAAATCTCATGAAAACTTAGTACAAGTAGTATAAGTGCTATTAACATAAAATTATACATAAATAATTAAACTGCGAAAATACTAAACTAATAACCAGTCAAAAAGCGTAACATTTCAGCGTCCACATATTTTCCGTCAGACCTTCGTCTCCATCCGCGCGGAAAATTTCATCCGACACAAATAAATTCTTAAAACAGAGCAGCGACTTCGCATCAATATTTCTAAGAACGCGAGGCGCGCGCGGGCAAACTGAACGATATAAAAAAAGAAGGGGTGAATACGAGGGCGCGTGCACTTAGAGGTCAGCGACGCGGAAGATCATTCAGGAGATACACACGAAAATCGAAGGCTGTGATAAGAGGGGGGGAGATGCTTTGGCGCGCTATCTCTTGTATTTGTTTGCCCTTCTCGAGAAATAAAACTGGGAGCTGCTGGAACGCAAGCTGCACGACTTACTGGCTATATTTGTTTTTATGCTGTCAGGCGTACATTGTGCCAGTGTTTGTTTCAATGCTATTTTTATTGACAATGGGGACGTAGGCGGGGCAAGCTTGTTATGAGGAAAAAAGTTTCAGTTTAAATTTGTCATTTGTTTCTTAAAGAGGTTGTTAGTTCAGAATTCGTTAATGGTATAAATCTTATTTTTCTAATGTTGCTGTTATTTTTTATTTATTGAAACTTTAACTTTAATAATCAATGGTCACGTAATATTTTTAATTAAGTTATATAAGTTCTGAAGTCAATAAAAGTTTTAATTAAAAAAAATAATTTCAAATGTCTGATCGTTTGTTGACCTTTTCTACTGATAATTTTTTTTTGTTTTATTAGACATTTTTCTTTTTTTTTTAATTAGATAGATTTACTCAGTGAAATTATAGTTGTTATATGTAAGTAAAGTTTAAACTTTGTTATAATGAATTTTATTATAATTATTTTTTATTACATGGTAAGAATTATTATATAGTTAATATAACTGAAAATTTTATGACCTAAAAACAAATTATTTAATTCTAATACGTCATATAACAAATTTCGATTAAAGCAATTTTTAAAGTGGGACATGAAAAAATTTCAAATCACTGCTAGAAAACGATTTGACGATGTACCGATCAAAAATGATTTTCGATATTTTCATGGTATACTGCAGGTTAAAGCTTTGACAGAACTTTAATTCTTGCTCCAATTTTCTATGACTATTATGAAAAATATTTGAAATTTCTAGAGCGATGCAGAAAAATTCAAGTCAAGTAATTTTTAATAAAATACAATGATAAGTTCAGAATTATCAAAATAATTTATACAGCCGTCTTAACCATGTTTCCGCAAACTGTAATTTACGTTGACAGACTCAGAGTCTGTCTTACCAAAGCCGGAAAAGCCCACAAAACAGCGGAAATCCCAAGCTCCAAGACATACAACCTTCCCTTTTCATCAGCGTTACATCATCCATTCAGTCGCCAAACAAACAAGCAATCCTCGATTTAGAATCCGTATCTGCAAAAGTGCGTCGGTCAAAATATGAAAACCAGCCAGCATCCACCCTCATTCACGCGCAAGCGTAAAAATATTTACTCATAGGAAGGCGCAGCACCCACGCAGCATCCGCGCAGTGCGCGCGCCAAAAAGCAGCAGCAGCAGCAGCGAGCTCCGACGAGATAATGGAATGCCAGAGACGAGGAGCGGAGAGAGTGAGAGAGAGAGAGAGGTGACGCCAGCGCGCTTTCAATAAAATTCACGAAAAATATCAGCGACGCGCCAATTTTCTAGTTTGCCGCGCGAAAAAGCCGCCGATTCCCCTCCGTTCTAGCTTGCAGTTTAATTTTAGTATATATCTCGGATTCTAAGCGCTGGGAAAGAGCTTTTTTAACTAACTCGGCTTTCACGAATGGCAGAGAGCTGCGCTTGAAATATCGGTAAGGGTGGAAAGCGCTGTTCAATGGATTTGTATAGGAGCTTTTGGAGAAAAATCGGCCGGCAGCTGGGCTCGGGTTATTCGATTGTTCAGTCCATTGTCCTTTCAAATACAAGTGCGCACCTGTCTGCAGTTAATGGGGAATTACGTACGGCGAAATTTGCGCGAGACAACCGAATCGAATTACATAAGCATTAAATAATCGAGTTCTCTCTGATTTCGTGGGTGAATTCTCTCTGATAACGAGGCTTGACAATCAATTATATGAAAACTAGGGCATTTTTGCAGAGAGATTAATTGTGCCATTGTAAATATTTATCTGAAATGTCGAGATTATATATGCATGTTTAATTAGACTAATAATAAAGCTTTTTATCCTTGTTCTTCTTTCATTTCGATTCAATTTCATTGGGAAAAAGGAAGGACTGTGTGGATACTCGGTATGCCAGCGAACGGAAAGAAAAATCTTTAAAAAATGAGTGAATTTGGCTCCGCACCAAGACTAAAAATTTGTCTACTGTACGGACGTTTCGAAACTTACAATAGTGCACTATTTTAATGCTTTTTTATATTATTTGAAATATTTTTAAAATGCAAATGCATTAGGGTAAATCCAGTGAATAAAATACCACTGAGGCTAATTAACTAGTGTATTTAACAATTTTTAATTTACATTTATTATGAATTGCATACACAAAAAGAATTTCTCCAGAAAAATTACCGTGCTAGCACGCTAACCACGTAATATTATCAGGTTTACCCGAAAAGTTATGGCGCACTACAGTAAAAATTCTAGCGGCTTCAAACAAACATTCTAAGGAATTGCTACAATTTTTACTGTACTGCACTATAATTTTTCGAATAGCCGCAATGTCGCCCCGCGATTACGGTTCTAGTACCGTAATTTTTCTGGAAAAATTCCTTCCGTATATTAATAAAATTACAAAGTATTAATTATTAAAAATCATCAGTGAGTGGCATATTGAACCGAGCTTATAATAAATAAAATATCCACATTAAATATTGGGTCAAGTACATATAGATCATATATTTCCTCTATTGATAAAAAAAAACATGCCTGTGTAATGTGAGGGAATGCATGCATTAAGCGCGGGCAGCTATGAAATTTCAGTCGGCTGCAAATGCGCTCGCGGGTATTTTTAATATCCCGATGATATAAACCGTTTCACTTTACGAGCCACAAAAGGAACATTTACGAGTGCAGCCGCGGAATCGAACGTGCGATCGGTTAACGCTTAAAGTACACGGAGAAACGCCAGAGGAAATGGATATATTTTCTACGATCGCGGGATGCTGCAAATGGAAGAAAGATTTTAACCTTTATAGGATCTGCCTTCCTTGGGCTCGTGCATTATTTATAAATCACTTTTATTATTGTTAAATTTTTGTAAGAATAAAGTTTTTATTAATATATTATCACTATTTGCGACGGCTATGTCTCAATGTTTGTTTATTATTTAGTTAGATTTTTCACTTATTTTTATAAAGTTTACTATAAATAAATAAATAAATAATAATTTTAAGATAAGCTTATGCACATAAGTATCTAGTGATAATCATTCTAGTTATGATGTATCTAGCCAAGTTTGAAAGAAAAGTTTTATAGTAGGACTGACAAAGCCGGACTCTTACTACTTACTCGTATAATACTTTGATCGCATATGCATGAGATCATCTAGTAAGTAACTCGCATTACGTAAAAAAGCTTAAGAATTTTTTCTTCAACAACCAGCCAAGCCAGCAAGCTTCATAAATCAATGGAAAACTTAAAAGAAAAACCAGCCAATTCCCGGATCAATCCCGCTCATCCTGCATCTCCGTCAAAGCAACTATATCCTCGGTCGATTGGCATTTATCCCTCCCGATCGATACCAAACGATAAGCATCTCCGAACGCCTAAGTTTCATCCTCCTCCTTAAAAAAAAAAAAGTCAAGATAGAGTTGTTCTCCGCGGCTCGAAGGCCGGCAAAGTATGATGGCCTCGAAGAAGCCAACAACGAGGCGCCCGCTGCAGATTGATTATTCCGCGACGCGCGAGCGTGTGTGTATGCTCGGGGATAGAGCCTGGGCTAGGGCGGCCCGATCTGGGCCACGGAGACACAATTTCACTTTTTGGAGCCTGGCCAAAACCGCATTCCTTGTGCGGCAGCCGCCAGCCGGCGACGCGGACCTACACGGCGCATTACGCGCGCTAACATTCACAGGCACACGTACACAAACACGCGATTGATTTGGGTATCAGAGAGTGGTGGGAAAGCGCGCCGCGGTGTCTTTGGGAGAGAAAGCATGTATTTTTGCGGGATAGAGGAAAAAGTGGGCCGGAAGTGTGAATGGACCATTGTTAAAAATACTTTCAAGTTTTTATTGGATTTTTAGTTTGGATGTCGAATGCGAACTGTGTTGGCTAAATAAAGAGCCTATTGACCGAACTCGAAACAACTAACTTATTTGTTTATTTTATCAAATTTTGGGTTCAAAAAAGTTCAAATTATTCTAGCGTATTTATACAAAATTTTATCAGTTTTCTTCTATAAATAATTATCTTTTTTATGAAAGATCAAAGCATCCTTGATTTTGATATTTGAACAAACCCGAATTTGATAGTTTATTACTTCTACTCATGGAAGGGTCGCAAAAGTATTTCAATAAAATTTAGTTTTATTCTAGAAAATTTTATTAAATTACGTTCAACAATCTCCGTATTTTTCGTATTATTGCTAATACTAGAAGATCCAAGACAAGTTGCTTCCATAGAAAAGGAAAACACTTTTTTATATAGTTGCAAACAAAGTTAATTTATAACCCTAAACAGGACCGACGCTCGCTCGAAAAAAGTATCTATATGAACAAGCAAACTAAATTGACCGATTACTTAGCCCATAAAAACTACACAAGAGCACAAGCATAAGCTTGAAAAAAAGTACTATAGCTCGGCCGAAGGAATCGAAGTCTCCACGAGCCGCTTTTCTGTTTCCATGCTTATCCCAAGGACGGCGCGCTGGTATACAGCAGTTTCCTTTTTCTCTCTTTGTTTGCGCCCGTCGTGACGCCGGCTTGGCGCTATGTTGATGAAAAAAGTTGAAGAAGGAAAGCTGGAGACGCCGAGACGATAAATTTAGGGGCGTCGCGACGCTTGGCGCCCCAAAATCTCGCTTCGCGCGGAACGCTCATTTTATAAGCGGGAAGGGAGGAAGACTTTTCTCTCTCTTTGCATTTTTTTTCTTCTTGCCGATTAGGCGCAATGGGAAACTCGGCCTGTATTGTATGCTAATTGGATGCTTCTCGTTAAAAAAGTTTTACGGGATAATCCAGTTTTACTTACATTAGAACTTTCTTATCCGATTCAGAATAGAAAATGAAATAGGGCCTAACGAGCTTGCCGAGTTGTACAATATAATTGTGGCTGTTAGATTCTGATTAGACTCTAGTTAGGGAATAATAAAATTTTAATGATTGGGTCTAACTAATTAATTTTTTATTCAAAAATTTAAATATCAATGTATAAATGTATAAATAAATTTACTAAATTAACGTAGGAATATAAAACTAGGTTTATTAGGAATAGTAAAGAATGTCTCAAATTATATATAAATGACAAACGTACCATTTGAGGGATTCTTTATTCACCCTTGTGGTGCACATACAATGTTTCGTACACATCGCTGCGCGTAAAGAAATACTTTACCGCCCTCTGGGAGGGCCTGATATAATTACTTTACGCGCAGTGTGTAAAAAACTTCATTACTTCCTATTACCTTTACCACTGGATTTATCTACATTTATGATGTTTAAATAATTGCTACTTTTATATAAAATTTTTATATAAATCTATACCAGTCATTTATAGATCTTATACATTTCATCTACATTTATAATTATTTTAATCCCATAGAAATTTTCGATTTTCTATGGGTGTTAAATAAATTGGAAGAACCTTTTTATGCACGTGCTAAGAAAAAATACTTAAAATAAATCGATAGATAGCATTCATAAAACGTTTAACTTTTCTTGTAATTCACATGCTAAATCCTTAAGACCACCCCTGCTAACTTCTGATTAAGATTGGTACTCGGCTTTTTAGAAGCGCATAATTTTATTTCATCAAATTCCGCAATATTTTAATAATAGTACCTATACATTCAATGCTTATACTCATGATTTTCAAAAAATACTATATTATGCACCGATGCAATAATACAGGCGAACTTGGTATGTAAGTTTAAGTTACGTAAAAAATGTTATATATATTTTGAACTACATTTATTATTTTTTTTATAAGGGATTTTTTCAAATATATTAAATTAGTAATACTTTTGATATAGTTGGAAAACCTGTCGAATTTAAAAGAAATATTCTATTAAAGCTATTACTAGGAATCACAACTTTTTCTATAAAACAGTGACATGCATGATGTTGTCATGCGTGGTAAGACAAGGAATTTTATATTACCAATAGAATAAGCTATTTCGAGGATGAGCAAGCAGACTATCAAATGACCGAGTCAAAGTATTCTACTTGGACCTTTCTAGAGGTCAAAGAAAACATAATCTTCTCGTATACTCATATTACTTATTCTGTGTTTAAAAAGTAGTTTTATACATTCTAAGTAAAATCTTTTATTATCAATTTATACTTTAGTTTTTAGTATCACTTTTATTACGAGAATTCAATGAAACACATAAATTTCTGGTGAAGTACGTACGTAACGATTGATCGTAAAATTTTTGTTCAGCAAAAAATGTAGCTGAGCGTAATTACTGTCATACATACTTTTCTTTCACCGATAAGGCTTGTAATCCATTGATCCTATTTTTCTGCCTGGCTTTTCTGCAGAATCAAAGAAAAAAAAAATGAAAGGGAACGACAAAAAGTCTATCGCAAAATTTTCCAATAACTTTTTACAGGCCCCTGTCATGATTCTACAAAAGAAAAGAGAAAAGCCGCGAATAGACGTGCACTTGCAATATAAACGAGTTCTATAACATAGTGAAAGGGAAAAAAAAAGAAAAATAAACGCTTAAGGGTAAAAGGCTCACGAAGGACGTTGAAAATTTTTACACATGAAAGTTGAAACAAATTTAAGCTTCTTTTGAAGATGCTATTATGATTTTACTTGTTAAAAAACGGTGCGATTGATCGACATCGTTAATCAGGCTGATAATTTTAGGAGAGTAACAAGAGAAAGAGAGAAGAGAAAATAATATTGAAGAAAGCAAAGAAGGAATAAAAATATAGTTTTCCAAAAAAAATTATAATTAGAAAAAAAAAGAAATGATTTAAAAAGAGGACAAAATTTTATTTATACTTATAGAGTAACAAATGTAAGACCCTGCGAACATATGAATTTTCAGTTTGTTATGTTTGATTTGATAGAAAAAATTTTATATTTTATTTGAGACACTGAGAAGATAGTGGATATAAAAGCATTATAAAAACTATAATTTTCTTGGCATTTAAATAGTCGTAGATCTAAAAACCGATCTCGAACATATATCAAAGTGTACGACAATAATGAAGGCCAAAATATTGTCTACATTTTAAGGAAATCCCAAAACTTGTTATTCTTTCAAGTTTTCAAAGATTTTTTTTATTAGTTTATAGATTATTTCATTTAATTTCATGAATTAGTTATTTAAGTACTAGTGGTTATTAAAAACTATGCATGTATGTACGTATACACAAAAAGTTAGGTTTCGTATTTTAGTCGGAAAACCCCATGGTTATACATACGTTGGTAGAAAATGAATCTTCCTTAGTACCTTCTCTCTCTCTCACTTTCTCATCTTAATGAGTATGAAGATTGCGTGAGGTTTAATTTCAAGGAAAGAGAATTAATTTTTTGTGCCTGTTTACGACGGCTTTTCTAACAATAAGTGAAAATGTAATCCTCAGTGTTACATCATTCGAAGAAAACTTGATAAAAAAATAAACAAATAAATAAACAAGTTAAAATAATTATAGATAGTATTTTTATTTCAATTAAAGAAGAGAACTTCGATTAATAACAGGAAATCCATCCATTATTCCGTTGTAAGAGTTAGATAATGCGACCTCTAAATAAGATGTACTATAAGCTGGTGTCTGCACTGCAGTGCATGCATAATTTGTACACAATTTCGATTATCACAATGATTTCATAAACAATTTAAATATGTAATAAACAAATATTTAAAATGACAAATTATTAAAAATGTATATAAATATTAAGAATTAGGCATTCTTTATATAGATTATATTTTTAAAAATCGGCTGTTTTCTGATTGTTGTAGGAATTCCTATCTCATGATTTCCTGCTTAAATTTAGCTAAGCTCTGATCATGAAAAGATAAAGAATGCATGAAAAATTTCTTCTTTGCCGGCAGTTAATATTGCAGTTAATAATTCCAATATATATTTACATAATAGTGCATTATATTAATTTAAAAAGTAATCAATATTATTTTTTTTTTAGTTTTTTAAATAATGTATCCTTAGTAAAACAACTAAAATCCAATATTGATAATTTAATACAAATATAAAATATAAAATACAACATATAGAATTGATGAAAATGAAATTTCTATTTTAAATTAAAGGGCGCGGCAGCGCCCTGATGGCAAGTTTACTAATTGTTGAAGTATCATAAGAATGTGTCTTACCAAACTTGGAATGCTACTTTTACATGAGTCCGAATACAATAGCACTTTTAAAATCCATAACAGATTTAAATTTAAAGGTTGATCCGATTATGCCCGATAAAAGAAGATTGCAATTTATATTTAAATCTACTTAATTAAAAAACACTCAAAACAGAATGTCCATGAAGTACTTTTTTTTTCAATGAAAAAGAGATTATTAATTAAGTATATCAATTACAGATGCTCTTATCTCGTCTTCTATTTCATTAATCAGACAATAGTATTGTGAAAAGAATGCACTGTAAACGATTTTTTTACCCATTTGCTTTTAATTACAGACAATAGCGTCATTACAGTATGTTTCATTACAGTAAGTGAATTAATGTTGTAAGGAAGGTCTTATGCTCATTGGAAGTCATAAAATGTATATATCATTCCTATTCAATTAATTAAATATTGTTTATTTAAAAAAAAGAAATATTTGAAGGACGAGAAACAATTTAAAAAATATAATTTTGATAAAAACTTTAATTTTTAAAATTTAGGTTTTAAGTAAGTATTATTTATCAAATATATAATGATTTATGGGTTAAAGAATATATTATTTCTTCTACGAGTAATAATTTGAAATCGTAAAAGAATATATTTCTCCTCTTTTAACTTTTCGATAAGCGAATAGAAAAATTATTAAGTTAAAAGCAGTTTCCTACTTGTATTTATAACCAAGCCAGAAAATAAAATATTGATAAAATTGTTTTCAAATGAAAATTTTATCGATTTGTGAACGAATTAATTGTAACGATGGTAGTTTTTAAATGATTAAATGTTCGATTTTTGAAACTCTATCTTTATAAATGATTTATTCCAGCACTTGAGAAACAATCGTAAAAAAGACTTGATATAAATCGTCAGAAAAGTAAAACGAACAAAAAAAGTAACAAAGCACACCGCTTCGCAGCGACTATTGAATCTGGCGCGCCTCGAGGAAGCCCCGCAGCGCCAGTGAAGTAGACCGCTCACGCTCGACGAATCCGCTAGCTCTAGAGCCGGCGATTGGCCTGCACTCGGCAGCACGTGCAGTCAGCTGACCCGCGCGTGCTGTCGTAGCATACATCCCTCTCTCTCTCTCTCCGTCTGCATGTCCCATGATAGCTCACACAAACTCAGCGCTGCTCCCACCAACTGCACACAGCATATACACACAGACAGAGAGAGGCGCTCTCTCACGCAGACATATAGATATTGGGCACTGGGCGAGCGCGAGTGTCTGGCAGCCGTCGTCGTCGTCGAAGCGCCCGCACCTCAGGAGAGACATCCGAGTATATTTTACGCCGCGCGCAATTAGCTAGCTACCTGCGGCCACGCTCGCTGTAACTTTGGCTTCTTCGTCTCCGGCTGGCTCTGATCCCCCGTAAGTCTTCAGTCTCAATTACCATTAGGAATAACGAGGAGCTTTTAGCAGCGCGCTACTGCCTGGCTCTCTCTCTCTCTCTCTCTCTCTCTCTCATATCGATCGCCCAGCGAGAGCGCGCTTCTATCCGTCTCTCTCACTCCTCTCTCTGTCTCTCTGGCTGAGTGTGCGCCATATCACGCACAAGTACCGTAGAAATAAAAGCCAAGCTGCCATTCGGTTTCTATTTGCGCTCGTAGAGCTTGCTAGTTACGGGGTGTACGAGAGCAGGTAATCCGGGATAGCCGTAACCATGTCTCTCTGCAGTCTTCGTCCTTGTCTGGCTTGTTTGGCTTGTCGCTTGATATATCGCTAGCTTGCTTGTCTCTCTCTCACTCTGTCTTTCTCTATCTCGACGTAGTCGTACAGTCTGTGTTGGTGTGCGTCTATGCTGACTCCTTAGCAGTTAGCAGACGGCTCTTATATACGTATACGCATTCTTCTGCCGCTTTTACACTTGTCGCGCGCATCATTATCCTCGCTTTTTCTCTTTCATGGCGGGTATTCGCTAATTTTCAGCTCGTTTCGAGGCGAGAGCATCGTGTGCATATTTCTGGTAGTTCATCTTGTGGGAGCTTTCGTATTGCTGCATTATGCGGGATGTTGTATCAGTTATGAGCCTTTTAATTTTTTCTCTGGAATGTCAGCTACTCTCGTGATGTCTACGTATATGCTGTCGAGAGAGTTAATTTTCTGATGCCGTAAATTCCATATTTTTCAAGCTTACGACATAATTAGATTCACGCAAAATGTTTATCCAGTTTTTCCCTTCTTTATTATCATTTAACAATTCTCGTTTTATTCAATGCGAACGCTAATATCTTCAATAAAGACTCGGACTCGTATAAGCTCCAATTTTCACAACGCAGCTCAATTATTCGTTAGTCTGACTGATCCGTCATGCACTTTCTGAAATTCCCATTTCCTAGTCTTGAAAGAGTAAGAGCTTCTGTGAATAATATTTAGCCCCCTGCGGTGATTTAATTAAAGAAATACCTTTGAAATTCAAGTCGAATATTGTTCATAAAATAAATACCTACAAATTGTTTAATTCAATATGCATTAATAAGATACATTATAAAAAGTAGCTGTAAATATATAAATATAAACAAAATAAACGCTTAATTAATCTATAAATAAAACAGCCACGTTTAGATGATTTAATATATATAGCGTGTGTACGATTGGAATACTAGTTTTTTCTCGTTAACTAAGCGCTGCATACATCTATTTAGAGTAACCGCGCACTACATCATTTCCAAATTCAAACGCATCGAAATATTTTTTTCTAAAAAAACCATTCTGACCTTTCTATTTAAATAATTACACATAAATTGCACAGATCTTGACTCGCTATGCAACTGCAGCAGCCATAAAATATATAATCCATCTCTCGGAAACTCGCGCGCCAGCGAAAAAGCCACCATTGTAAACGCGGCATTACAAAAGCAGCAGTAGCGCGACTCGCGAGTGTTGAAGGAAGGGCTACGCCTACATCGGGCGCTCACGTGAGAGGCTCGCTCAGATCAGAGAGAGTAGATCCTCCGAGCGCGCGCGCGGCTGTTCCACGGATTCCTCTCCGAGAGCCACCGTCAATCGATTTCCAAAACCCACCAGCGGACAGCTTCTACTTCCTCGTCTGCTCCGGAGATTCATAGCTTCGAAAGGCGGAGGTACGCTAAAATAATCGGCAGCAGCAGCGACAGCCGCGCAGTCGAGAGCCACTTGATAGCCATCGCCGTTCTCGCTCCGTACGGCCGCGCAGCAGCATTCTTGGCTTCGCTCGGCTCGGCTGCTCCCTCGAGCTCTTCTGTCTTCTGCTCCAACAAGTGTTCACCGTCTCCCGTTGTTGTTGTTTTCTTTTGTCTTTTTTCCCTTCGAGCCTCGGCTCTGCGCTCTCGGGGCTGCGTGGCCCGTTTTTTTGGCACAATATCGTAAGGTTTTGGCTCGCGCGAAAAGGAGACCGAGAACGAGCGGAGACGTGTCACGTGATTTTCAATTCAGTCGAGCTCTTTTCTCTGCGTTTTACTACCCGCGGCTTTATTGCTAAAAATATTTACCTTTGCTACGGGATTCTCAACTGCTGGGCTATCCTGCTTCACTCTTGCGTGCTCCTGATTTTTCTGCCTTTATCTATATCTTTCGAGCCCTGACGTAGTGAAGCTCAAGCTTGAGCTGCCACTTGAGCATTTTTTAAAAACTCCTACTTTTCGGATATTTCACTTGTAACCACATTGCAATCTCAGAATTATACCGTCATATTTTGAAATACGTAAAGCTCTTTTCCATTGCAGATTAACAAAGCAACATGACGCTGCCAAAGATCGCAAATGAAGAGAAGGAGGGGAAGTTCGGCTATGTCTATGCTGTATCCGGACCTGGTGAGTTTAAATCTTACATTTTTGTGTAACACTTTCATGTTGCCTACAATTATTAACACTTGATGTTCTGCGTCTTAGTCGTTACGGCAGAAAAAATGTCTGGATCTGCTATGTACGAGTTGGTTCGAGTTGGTTATCATGAACTGGTAGGAGAAATTATTCGACTTGAAGGAGACATGGCAACTATTCAGGTAATAAAATAGTTTTGATTGTTTATCTTGATGATTTAAGAACACACGTAATTTATGACTTGTTTCTTATGCAACAGGTATATGAGGAAACAAGCGGTGTGACAGTTGGAGATCCAGTGCTTCGAACTGGCAAACCATTGTCTGTAGAATTAGGACCTGGTATTTTAGGCAGCATCTTTGATGGTATCCAGCGTCCACTGAAAGATATCAATGAGCTTACCAGCTCAATTTATATTCCCAAAGGTATTAATGTACCCTGCTTGTCACGTACCATATCATGGGAATTTAATCCGTTGTACATAAAAAATGGCAGCCATATTACTGGAGGTGACATGTACGGAATTGTACATGAAAATACTTTAGTTAAACACAAAATGATTTTACCACCCAAAAGTAAGGGAACTGTAACTTATGTAGCTCCAGCTGGTAACTATACTGTCAACGTGAGTTTCCAATGAATAATATTTTTAGTTCAATATCTAACGATGAATTTCTTCTAAATATGTATTATATTTTTAGGACATTGTACTAGAAACCGAGTTTGATGGAGAAAAGACAAAATATACTATGCTTCAGGTAAATATTAATATACTTAGTCAAACAAATTTACAGGTAACATCTTTAAATTATACAAATCTCTTATTGATCAATTTGTTTTTAGGTGTGGCCTGTGCGTCAACCACGTCCAGTTACAGAGAAATTGCCGGCCAACCATCCTCTGTTAACTGGCCAACGTGTCTTAGATTCTCTTTTCCCGTAAGTTTGATATTAATCATTTTTATCTCGGAGAAAAATTTCTGTTAATTTTGAGGAAAATTTTCTACAGATTTTAAATATTTTAACTTTGTTGTTAAACATAAATTTAATTTTTCTCTTTAGATGTGTTCAAGGTGGTACTACCGCCATTCCTGGTGCTTTCGGTTGCGGTAAAACTGTCATCTCCCAGGCTTTATCAAAGTACTCAAACTCTGACGTTATTATTTACGTCGGTTGTGGTGAACGTGGTAACGAGATGTCTGAAGTATTGAGAGATTTCCCAGAACTCACCGTTGAAATTGACGGTGTCACGGAATCTATCATGAAACGTACCGCTTTAGTCGCCAATACCTCCAACATGCCTGTAGCTGCCCGTGAAGCTTCTATTTATACTGGTTAGAAATTTATTTGCATTCAAAATTATTTAGCTTAAAAATTTTAAAGAGTTTAAAGGTTTTATATTAATATAAAAATTGATTTTTAGGTATTACTCTTTCTGAGTATTTTAGGGACATGGGTTACAATGTATCAATGATGGCAGATTCAACATCCCGTTGGGCTGAAGCTCTTCGAGAAATTTCAGGTCGTTTGGCTGAAATGCCTGCCGATTCTGGTTATCCTGCGTATCTTGGTGCACGTCTTGCTAGTTTCTATGAAAGAGCTGGAAGGTACGTTCAATTAGATTTATAAATTTATGAATAATTATCAGGTTCAAAATTATTAAAAAATAATGATTTTTTAGAGTAAAGTGTCTTGGTAACCCAGATCGAGAAGGTTCAGTCAGTATTGTTGGTGCTGTATCTCCTCCTGGTGGTGACTTTTCTGATCCTGTTACTAGTGCGACCCTTGGTATTGTTCAGGTATATAAATATAAGTTAAATAAAAACTTTCAAAATTTTATAACAAGAAATATTTGGAGTAAAAATTTATTATTTGTATTTCAGGTGTTCTGGGGTCTTGACAAAAAACTTGCTCAGCGAAAGCACTTCCCGTCCATTAACTGGCTCATCTCTTATAGTAAATATCTTCGTGCATTAGACGATTTTTATGACAAAAACTTCCAGGAATTCGTGCCTCTTCGAACTAAAGTTAAGGAAATCCTTCAGGAAGAAGAAGATTTGTCCGAAATTGTGCAACTTGTTGGTAAAGCATCTTTGGCTGAAACTGATAAAATCACCCTTGAAGTAGCCAAGCTGTTGAAGGACGATTTTTTGCAACAAAACAGGTAAAATTTAACATAAATAATATACATTTAAAAATTTTTTATTCTATGTTATTTTTATTTTTTAAGAGGAAACCGCAAAGTATATTAATGAATTCAAATAATATTTATGTTCTCAAAATACTTAATACTTTTTTTTTATAATGCAGTTACTCGCCATATGATCGCTTCTGCCCATTCTACAAGACCGTCGGCATGCTAAGAAACATGATTGCATTCTACGACATGGCTAGGCATGCCGTAGAATCGACGGCGCAATCCGACAACAAAATCACATGGAACGTTATTCGAGACAGTATGGGAAATATACTGTATCAGCTTAGTTCCATGAAATTCAAGGTAAAAAATAAAATTTGTCTGACTAAACATTTTTTAAATAAATTTTAAGGTATTAATATGTTGAGAATCTTAATAATAAATCTTAGCACAAGTATAATACTTCTTATATAATCAAAATAATTTTAATTGAATCGAATGAAGCAATAATAGTATAGTAGTTTATTTTATAAATTGTAATTGTGTAAAGGAAGATTAGATAGAAATTAAAAATATTATTTGAAGCAATGATAAACAACTAAAAAAATTTTTTAGGACCCGGTGAAAGATGGTGAGGCGAAAATCAGGTCTGATTTTGACCAACTGCACGAAGACATTCAGCAGGCGTTTAGGAATTTAGAAGATTAATTTTTCGCAATGTATGTGAAATTATTGTTATCATACTGCCTGGAGTTCCAGAGTGAAAAATTGCTGAATGCAGGAATAATTCCAGTTGCAGTCGTTTGGGGTTGTTCCAATTATACAAAAAATTCATGCCGTCATACCATAAAAATAATATAAAATAATTATAAAAAATTGAAGAAAATGAAAATACCGAGAGATAGAAGAGAGCGGTCGTGTTTGCTGAATGGTGGCTGTTTTTTTATTAAGCCAAAGTAGATTATTGATTTTTCGAGTTAATAAAACACGCTTCATGCGCGGAAAGTGCTATCAAAACATTCCATAGCATATCCGAACGCTACGAGAATCCTAGTTTAGAAGATTTTATTGAACGCAATTCAGTACTATTTTTAATCAATTTATTTTTAATCAGATTTTTTAACTATTATCAAAAGAGTGTACCATTGGTAAAGAGTTATTTTTATCTATTTATTAATCACGCGATAATTCAACTATTGTATTAGAAGAAGTATTCGTTTAAAACGATTAGTTCCTATTGAAATCTTAAAAAATAGAAAAAAGATTACTTCCTCAAACAATAGTATTTCCTTTATTCTTCAAGTTTGAAAAAGTCTTAAAACAATTCAAAATTGAAGTATTTTATCTATTTGCATTGTTTTCAATTTGGTTTTCTAATCAGGAAAAACCCCTAAACTAACCATTAGATAGTAAGTGCTAATATCAGTTTCATTTTCAAGTGCGCAAAAGTATTTTCCAGCTCTTTCAAAACTACAATATTTTTCGTTTAAAAAATTATATTTTTAAACCAGGAAAGTTTTTAAATGAATGCTGTGATTAGTAAAATAAACATAAATAATTAATATGAACATATATTTTCAATGAAAATGAGATTATCCTTACAATTTTTAATGATCTTAAAAAATTTGAAACATTTTACAATATTCTTTAGTATTTTACTATAATAATAAAATATTTTCAAATAAGAATATAATATTACATAATTAATGTTATAGTAGTATAAGGAGTTGTATAGTTTTTAAGAGTGTACCTTGAAAACGAAACTGACGTGGTTCAAAAATAGAAAGCTTTAGTTTCTTTTTTTTGCTATTTTAAAGACTTGTAGAAAACATTTTTAAATTACAGATTGTATTAAAATTTTCGACTTATCACTTTCTTCCATCCTAATTTTATAATATACGGGGTACTTGCAATTAGTCGAATGTTCTGAGATGGGTGTATTTTCCTTCTCTCGCGTACACGACAAAAAAAATTATAAAATACTATCTCAGGACCGATACTTAAACAGAAAACGGATAAACGATGATTGATCTCGTTGCTTCTTAGTTGAGCCTTTTAGATTGTATTTTATCCCCTTTCCATGCATAATCAATGAATTGCTCTGTGGTGCTTGTATACATATTTTGGAATTTATTGATTGTAGTACAGTGATTTGGGAGAAATAATTGAGCGTAATTATAAATTTATTTCGACGCACAAAATTATCTATAAACATGTATAACTCGAAGATTTATACGGCTATCTGTGAAACTTATTAAAATTGTCACGAAATTGTTTTAAATATTTGTGTATGCATTTTTAGATATAGATTGAAAATATATAATTACATACATTTATTTGTCCCAAAAATGTGACCGTTCTCGATTGTTTTTCTCTTTTAAACTTTGTATTTACTGCAACGATGAAAAAGGCGACATCAACGTAATAAAAACTAAAAAAAAAATTAAAAACAAATAACATGGAAAGTAACCACACTATCATTGGATTTCTGTACATAGGTATAATTGTCACGCTATTCATCGTGAGTTTAATTTATATGCTTACGTGAAAGTGAGTAAAACGAAACAACAATAAATGCGAAGTTAGAGCGCTGTCGCACCTGCTGTCAATACACACCCCATTTAAGACAATAAAAGATAAAAGACAAAAAAAGGAAAGCAAATGGGACACCCCTAAACGTCACCTGTTTGAAAGAAAATGACAAAAAAATTCATGTGTTTCTAATAATTGTAAACTATAATTCCTTAGATATTTTAACGACGATCGTGGATAAAATCTCAATTCACGTACGATTTCCACGTACGTAGTGACATTTATGAAAAAATGATGAAGCATGCCCTAGGAACAAAATCTTGTTGCTCTTTTCTTTAGCGATGAGACGACAAATTGTACGCGAATTTGACTGTTCTCGATTTGCAATCGTGAGATTCGCGTATGGAACCTACAAGTTTTTTGTCGCTGGTCTCTTCGACGAAAAGCATAAACATTATTCTTATAATAAAAAAAAAAAAAAATATTCCTCAGCGAGTCAAAGACTTTGCTCCTAGGGACCATTACATACTATTATTCGAACACTCGCCATCAATTATTCTAACATGTGCGTATCAATTTATGATTCTTATATGAAGCTGTTACAAAGCGTTATTCATGATTTAAAGTTAACTGAAAAAAAAGAAAGAAAAGAAAATCCATCAAGTGTGAATCGCGTGGTTGAAAAATTGTTTTCCTCTGTTATGAATATATACTAAACACTATAATTATCGACTTTGTGCATTTCTCTCGGCCATCGATATGTATCAGCATCCTTATCGAGTCGACCTATTATTCACTTTGAAGTATGCACAAATCACTAAAATATAGACAAATATTCAAAGCAACGATTGAGATATAAGAAACCCTATTAATCATTGTACAATACTTATGGAAATTCGCGCCGTAATGAAAAAGCTCTCGGTCCCTCCGAATGCGCAACGATGATGTGACACCCTAATGCAACTAAAGCTAAAGAAAAGTAAAAAATGAACACATGGCCTTGGCATCGGACTCGATACGCGCTCGGAGGAACTCCTGACGGCCTTTTTTACGCCAGAAACATGTTTGAGAGAGATAAAAAAATCCGTATTGAGTCGTGGAGTATTATTATCTATTGTATCATATATATTATGTTATGTAAACGTAACAGAAAGTATACATAGGCGTTAAATAATGTTATACAATGTTAATATAGACAGTTCTAAGATGGTAGGCTAAACAAAAAATGAAGAATGAAAAAGTCAAAAGGTGCTGGGTAATCACAGACGAAAAAAATGAAGAGTTTAAGTAACAGCAGAGGCTCTCCATTATGTCCAATTCCAGCAGCTTCAGTATCATTTCCATTGTATGATATGTAAAAAAAAAACGAATAAAAAGCTATGCACAATATATCAAGCTTCTCTTTTATCAAATATACTGAAAAAATCATTTAAATTATTTAAAAATTTATGTATGGGTTGGTGACTAAATGATAAAAATATTACATTTTGTTCTTAAATTTCATTTTAATAATAGTATAACAATAACCCCGCGATATATACATTAACGATATATTACAATCTCTATCATAATTCTTAATTATAAGTTTCAACATGCATCCTAAGTTCATTAGATTTCGCACACTGATAAGAAAATAAAGATAGTAGAAGTAGCTATGAACACTCTACGTGAACTTCATATTTGATATTCATGAAATTTCGAGCGCCAACTGTGCAAAACTTCTGTAGTCTTAACTTAGAGGCCTACATTACTTTATACGTTAAGCTGATCAAATTATTGTATTTTACTCATTAACATCAGGTGCTTTGCCGCTGATTTGAAGGCTTTTATACTGGCAAAAATACATTTAAAAAATCACGATGGTTATACAGAACTATATTGTCACATTGTATCTGAAACTTTTTAAAATCTACAAGTTAAAATATCGCTTTTTCGTTTTTAACATTTTAAAGCCAAATTTTAGGAAACTTGTACGTGGTATACACATATATACATGTATATATATGTATTTACAATGTTTTTAAGTCACACATTACATCCATGCTCACAGTACAATTGCTTCTTTATTTAGATATTTATATTTGGTTCACAGTTTCATAATTTCATGAACCTTAATAATTCTTCTACTTTACAAAGTTACTCATCAAGCTTAACTTTATATACTATATTAACTATACATATATATACTTTCACCTAAGAAAGTAATAGTATTAAAAATAAAAAATATTCAATGAATTCTTTGTGGTTTAAAATACCAAGCACATTTTTTTTGTTGTCTACTAAACACAATATTTAGTATGGCAATATAATCGCGCATTTAATATTTTTAAGCGATAAACAATCTGCCGTAAGATTTTCACAGCCATTTATTAAACACTAGTTTAATGCATAGCTGATTTCTTTCGAATAGAAATAAATTTTATTTTGCCTTAAAATATTGGAAATTTATTTTTATATTAAATAATACTTATTTTATCTCTGTTACTGCTTTTGGAATATATTTACAAGCTTGAATTTATATTTTTCAATATTAGCCGTAGAAACAATTAGTCAAATAATTTGTCAAAGTTACTTCTCAACATTTGAAGGCAATTTTTTACATATCTAAAAATAGAATTTTTAATAATGCTATGCATAATAACATAAAATTAAGTCTAATCGTGTAGTTCTATAGCAGACAACAAGATATTTTGTATATTTTTTGCAAACAAGTCTTATATTAGAAAAAAAGAATAGAATGCTTTAAGCATTTTGTATATACAGAAAATTAATTACTAAAATATAATTAATTACGGGAGTATGTGTACTTCTGAATTTTCATGAGCTGTTGGTAATTGCGATTTTAAGTGTAAGTTTTCTCGTCTAAGCTGAGCAACTACTTGTTTTAAAGTTGTTACTTCTTGTCGAAGCTTCTCATTATCACGTAAACATTGCCCCATAGACTGATTTGCTGTTCTAAGCTCTGTTATATATTCACAAGCTTTTGCTAGAATACCTCCTTTACTCTATAAAACAAAATAATTATATTAATTTTCATTTGTAGATAAAATAAAAGAATAAATTTACAATTTCTATGTTGATAAAATAAAAAATTACTATACTATAATTAATTTAAACTGTAAATGATGTAAAATATAAAAAAAAAGGAAAATTAAAAAAGGTGATATAAATCAATTTAATCAATTAAATAAATTCCTTTTTTCATTAGAATTGTATTTTATAAATTACTAAAAAATAATGTAAAATGTAGAAAAAAAAGAACAGTAATTACCTGAGTTTCATAGTTGGCTTTTCCTCCACCTTCTCCACTACTTCCACTACCGTTTGTTGTAGAATTACAATCAGGAATAATTTTTCCAAGCTTAGCGATCCAATTATTGATTTTATCTCGTCTTCTACGCTCAACTTCATTATGCGTAGCTCTCCTCCTATCATCTCTCTAAAGATTAGATTAAATTAAATTAAATAGGAAAAATTAATGAATAACTTTATCAATTTATCTTTTTAATACCTTCTTTAAACCTGTTGAAGTTGTTCGAGGTGTTTCAATTTGAAGGGTCGCTGTTGCTCGAGGTGCAATAACAGACCTTGATGTTTGGGCAGTTGTAAAAACATCATTTGCACTGCCAATAACATAAAATTGGCCATTTATTGGTGATGTCAAAACTTGCAATGGGGCTTGAGTCACAGGTAATTCGATTTCATTATTAGGTGTACCATTAACTTGCACAACCCTGTATGCAAGTGTCTCTTGATAGCGAAGGCCATCTTCTCCTATTGCTTCCCCTGAAAGATCATTTATCAGTGAATATATTAATATAAAATTAAAATTATAAATAAGTACAGTTTAAATTGACATTTGCCTGTGCATTAGATATAAATCTCTTCCATAACTTATTGTTTCAATTATATGGGGTTCGATCATTAGAATGTTAAATGAATATAAATTTAGAAGCTCAAAGCTTTTCTTATTTACATCATTGAAAATATTAACATTAAAAGTGAAAAATGAACAATTTTAATTGATAGCTACATTATTTATACAAACAACTAAATTCGTATTTAGTTAAATAAAAAATTCTAATACACAGACAATCCCTCATTTATATAGTCATTATTTATTTGTTTATGAATTATATACTTTATGATATACCTGAGTACAATAGTCCTTTAAGTAAAATTGGATAAGAATGAATGGCACGTTTGAGAGTGGGAGGAGGTGGCTGGCTGAGCATGTATTTGAAAGCAGCATCAAGAGGGATAGGTGCAGGTATCCTAAAAGAAAAAAAAACAAGAACTCACCGTCGCAATCGACGATTTCCGCCTCCTCGATGACGATGCTTGGGTTCTGCTCCTCCTTGGCGGTAACGTTGCTGCACATGAAAACAGAAAAATAAGCGTGTAAGCGAGTAAGCCTACAAAGTGGTGTAAGTAACGTCGGTGAAGAAGCAGCGCGTATATACTTGGCTACGTAGATTGGCGGACAGACGCAGAAGTGATTAGCGCGGGCAAAAAAGCTAACGACAATATCAATAAAACAGTCGGCGCTAACATAGTCGAGAATCGCAGAGACGCGAATAAAGCGAGATTAGGAAAGAGAGTATAGAAGAGCGAAGAGGAGGAAAATACGTACGTAGAGAGCGAGAGGGATAGAGCGAGAGTTGGGGACAGGCTGGCCGGGTGATGCTCGCTCGGATTACCTTGGGTCCTGCTGCTCGAGGTGCTGCTCCAGGATGTCCATCGCCTCTTGGAGGGGGTCGGGCCAAGGAACCGTTTGAATTTTCGTCGAAATTCACGTGAGCTGGTCACGGGACACAGTAACGAGGTCATGTGGTGTTCGGCCAAGATGGCGACGAGTCGCTCTCTGCTGCCTGGCTGCTCTGGCGCGGCGCTGCTGTAGCGATTCAGCGAGTGCAGTCCAGCTTAGATTCTGCGCGCGCATCTATACTTACTTAGCCCCCGCTCGTGCTGGCGCGGTTATACGCACGCACTTTACATGTATACGCATTCATTCCATTCTCCCCTCTACTGGCTACTTGCTCTATTATCAAAATCAGCACTTTCTCACTGTCTCTTTTTTCTCCTCTCGGCTGCAGTCTATATGCTTAAGTACCTGCTGTATTGGCTTTATACTTTCTCACTTCCACTTTTCGCGACGCGTGCAGTTCGTCTGATGCTGCTGATCGATAGGTGCTTTTCCAAAATCATTTGCTGCTAAACTGCTTGTTACTGTGTTTCGGCAAAACAAATAATATTGTTATAATGATTGTTGAAAAGGAATGTAAATCTGCGACGTACGAGCTTTTTCATTTAGATCGGGTTTTACTTAGGATTTAGCTAAATAATTATTGTTTTTTAGATGTCTTCTTGGGAATGAGATAAAAAATAGTCTTAATAGTTTAGCCGAAACAAAGAGGATGCTAATTACCTTTTAAATAAAGATATTATCACAAAATGATAATTCAAACGAACAAAAATGTTAAAAATATTTTATACGATTCCAGTTGCGGTCAATTT